>CM060959.1:116255113-116452613 GCA_030765055.1 Mantis religiosa
ATCGTGTCCTAATTTAATTAAACCACCTCTGTAGTGCGACTTATCTCGGTCCTCAAAATAGCTGATTTACAGCATCTATGACCTCCTCGTTGCTGTGAAATCTTCGTCCTCCAAGACATTTTTTAGCGTTCAGGAACAGGTGGTAGTCACTGAGTGCTAGATCTGGCAAATAGTGTAGATGTTTAAGCATTTCGAACTATAATTCGCACATTTTCCCCATTGCAATGATTGAACGATGGGCCGGAGCATTATCGTGAAGAAACAAGATTTTTTCCTTTGCCGAATGAAGTCTTTTTCTTTTCATCTCATCACTCAAACGTTGCAGTAAACTTGCGTAGTAGTCACCAGTGATACTTTTATCCTTTTACAAGTAATCTATAAAAATTATTCCCCGTGCATCCCAGAAAAAACTCGCCATAATCTTGTTATTTGACAAAGTTGACTTTGCCTTTTTCGGAGTTGGTTCACCTGGCGTTATCCACTGTTTTGACTGTGATTTACTTTCTGGAGTGTAGTGATGTATCCAAGTTTCAACCATGTAATAAGCCGTCCCAAAAATTCACTCGGATTTTTACGGTAGAGCTCTAAATTCTTAACAGAAACAGTTTATCTTTGCAACTTTTGATCTGGAGTCAACAAACGCGGCACCCATCTTGCACACACCTTGTGAAGTCCCAAAACATTACTTAAAATATTACCTGCACGTTCATTTGATATGTTTAAGCCTCTGATCTCTCAAACAACACGGTCTTCCAGTAGTAAACGATGAATTTTATCAATGATCTCTAGGGTTGTGACTTCCACAGGGCGTCCAGAGCGAGGCTCATCTAGAGTGCTCGTATGTTCCATTTTAAACTCTGCAGCTCACCTTTTGGTTATTGTATATAAAGGGGCAGAGACTTTCAATGTACTGTGCATTACCTCCTTGATTTCTTTAGGCGTTAAGCCTTTCAAATGAAAGTATTTAACCATTGCTCGGTTTTTTTCAAATCCTCCATTTTGGTGAAACCTCTACACTTTTCTTATTTAAAACGTTGCCATTCAAAAACTAAATAAGCTATTGACCTGTAACTATGGGTACAAGATAGACTATAGTTAAACTATATGATGCTGTCCGTCATACTGGCCCAGTGCCGCCATCTCTATGTAATACCCGGGATTTCTCAGCCGTTCCTACTAGAGTAGTTTTATCTAGAACAATTCCAGTACATCCAAATAACAAGCTTATAAATACAATGGCTTTATGATGTTGCAAAATAAATATTTTTATAACGACGTTGTGTATTGCTATAATCATATCTGTGATGCCCGTGTGCTGGAATTTCGTCCCACAGGAGTTCTTTAACATGGCTTTCCTCTGGCTTTGCTCTGGTCCCGCCTTGTTTCCGCTCTGGCTTCGCTTTAACTCTGCTCTGGTTCCCCTCTGGCTTTTCTCCGGCTTCACTCTAAACTCACTCTAACTTCTCTCTAAATTTACTTTAACTTGGCTCTGGGTTTGCTCTGGCTAGGTTCCGGCTCCGCTCCGGTCCCGCTCTGACTTAGCTCTGATCTCGCACTAACTTCATTCTGTAACTTAACTCTGGTTTGGCTATGGTTTCGCTCTGGCTAGGCTCTGGCTAGGCTCTGGCTTGGCTCTGACTTCGCTCCGGCTTCACTCTAACCTCACTCTAACTTCACTCCGAATTCACTCTAACCTGGCTCTGGCTAAGTTCCGGCCCCACTCCACTCCGCTTTGGGTTTGCGTTAGCTTTACTCTGGCTTTACCTTGGATTTGCTTTGGCTTTGCTCTGCCTTTGCTTTGGCTCCACTTTTGATTTGCTCTAGCTTTGCTTTGAATTTGCTCTGTCTTTCGTCTGACTTTGCTTTGGATTTGCTTTGACTTTGATTTGACTTTGCTCTGGCTTTTACTCTCACTTCGCTCTGCATTTCCTCTTGTTTTGCTCTGGCTCCGCTATGGCTCCGCTCAGGCCTCGCTCTTGTTTTGCAATGGCTTCGCTTTGACTTTAATTTAATTTACTTTACTTATATAAGGGTCAAACACAGATGTGCACCTTCTTTAAGGCATTTGCCATTAGCTCTCTCACCACTCAGAGGCATCAAATCGAGAGAATTGGCTCGGAACCCCGGGATCGCCAATCCCGTACCCCCCTGGGGGGATATTGTATGTTAGTATGTGCTTTTTAAGGATGCTTTCTTTTTATCTATTGCAGTAACAGGAAGCCTGCAGAATGTACGGTTGGTATTTCCACCAGTAGTACGGGTTGGGGGCTCTGCCACTTTACTTTGCCTTTATGATCTGGAAGGCGCACCACTGTACTCTGTCAAATGGTACCGAGGAAACCATGAATTCTACCGCTATGTACCTCGTGAGAAGCCTCCTGGACAAGAATTTCCCTTCCATGGCATCAGTGTTGATGTAAGTTTCTTTATTTCCTTCAAAAGATACTTATCTAAATAGAATACTCTAAACCACCAAAGAAATAATCTGATGTGTTATGTTCAGTTACTTTCTTGACCCACTATCGCTTATTTTTATATACCTTACTCAAATTATTCTTACAAAAGTTTACTTTTTACCTACTTTATATTACTTTGGTAAACCTTTGCAAAAATATGCTCATTACATGTTTTGTATAGGTACAAAGGGATAGTAAACCAAATCACAGATGTTTAAAAGCGAGTCGCTCTATGCTGGCCTTTAAATGACAACCATTTGCATTATACAGTATCATCGTAAAAGGTTGCAGCAACTATTTCAAATATTAGAATGAGTACTATTCTGTTCAATTCATCAGCTCAAAAAGTTTTTTCTTTTCTTACCTTAGTATGTTTCTATGTGCACTCCATTAGTTGCTCTGTAAACACAAAGCTGATAGACGATTTCGGCCCAACAGTGCTGGATCATCTCAGTTGTGATTGTTGCAACAGCATTAGTGATTCTGTACCTTAAATGTTGCAGATCTCTGACTGGATTACTGTACACAATTTTTTGATACATCACCATAAAGAAAGATCAAGAGGTTTCAAGTCAGGGCTTCTATAACGCATCTCACGCTTAGAAGACAGTACAGTTCTTATGGGGCGCCCTGTTGCCACATGTACTATACGTACAATCGCAACTTCGGCTTCGGCAGCGACCGGTCTGTCGGTTTAATGATACTGTATGATACCTTAAATGATACAGTATTAAAATGGAACTGCCTACACTGCTGTTAAATTCTATTTTGAGATTCAGTTTTTGCGTGCATGATTTTATTTTTTACTCCTCCTTTTACTTGTTACTTTAGTACTTCAAAACACAATTTTACAGACAAAAATATATATGGGCACTGCAATTAGACTGTAGAGCGTATTTGCATCCCTCCTGTTGTTGGGGCATATCGTCATCCGCACCTCATTCGTTTCCAGGTCGATCATTCCTAAGATCCAGTTGCCCTCTACGACGCGCCCACGATGAAACTTACGTCGTCCTATTTTGCATTCGTCGATTTGAACGACGTGGCCGGGACCGCCAATTTTCCCCCTTGCAGTATACTTGGTGCCATTTGACATCATGCACACTTCGCAGCAGTAGCCGAACCAGTCCGATACAGTCCGTGAGCTCATACATGTATTTCCTACGGAGCACTCCATTGTCGTCATGTCGTAGGATTGTTTATGTGCAAAGCAGAACATGAGTAACAAAATTTGACCGGGCGATAACTTAGCCTGCTCAAACCTTGTTCCTTTGCACATGGACTACGTCACCTGTGTCTGTGGCATTTCTGCAGAGGTTGGCTACAAGTTTTACATATCTTTCTCATGTTGGCTGCAACGCCAGAACCGCCTGGTCATCTGCTTGCGCATGCGTATACGTGCACCTTTGGACTGAGAAAATGTTCTCGCGTCGCACAAAAGAAAGTTTATCCCAATTTTATTACCTAAAATCCAAATCTATATTCTTTGACAGATATTGCACAATAGATGTCATTTTCTTACAATTAAATTCCTTAATACCTTGGTAACAAATTAAGGGATTGGATTTCTGAAATTTTGCAGTTAGTTTTTAAAATATTATTTTGTGTTAAGGCGAAAAAAAACTTTAAAAAATCAGTGCTTGATTATAGTAATTATTTTTTTAAAATTAAACTATGACCAATATCAAAATTCCGGTATATCACTTTGTTGCACAGCTTTGGAAGTGTATTGTTTACAATTTTCAGAACTCTAGTTGCAATATTGTGGAAGAAGATCGATTTTGAATATGGAAAAATAACAATAAAAACTGAATTATTTTAGTTAATTGGTGGAAATAATCATTTCTCCACACTAGCCGTACATAGGCTAAGGTTTTTTGATAGAGTCAACATGAAAAAGTCAATGCCACGGCCGGGATTTGAACCACAGATCTCCTAATTTCCGTCCAGTTGCTCTAACTCATTTGCCATCCTCACATTAAGTTCTCCATTTGACTCGTATATTTCCCCGGTAGACCACTAGGGGCTCTCGCATCCGAGATACACCATTTGTGGCGACTTACTACTCTAAGTACTTGAATCCCAGGCTTCATCATTTAACTCTTATTATTTTAGTTAATTGATGGAACTTAATCATTTCTTCACACTAGCTGTGGCACTGAATTTGTAATGCTGACTCTGTCTATACAAAAAATGAAGTTGAGAAAAATGGCTTTAAAGTTTTGTATGCAGTTTACATAAAATATATTTAATTTCTTTATATATATATATATATATATATATATATTAGAAAGCTCCAGCACTGTAACTTACCTCTTCTTCCATCCTAGCAGCCTCTTGGGCCTTAGGTTTTAGATGTATTTACTGAAATAGTAGTCTATTTTCACATTCCACTTCTAACTGAGAAACAAAACCAGAGATGTGAAGCATCTCCAGGTTCACAGTTTGTGAAAACAATGTGGGCATGATAAACCTTTTATCAATTCTTTCAACTGGCCAAAATCTAAAATAATATATTTGTTCTCACCTACATCCTCCTCTGGTACATAGGTACTGCATTGTACCTCCAATTTAGAAGGGCATATGTTTCTCTTTTGCAGTGTTACAGGTTCAGTAGCCTACTTCCTGATTTATTTCAACTGAAGTATCTGTCTTCCCCCGTCTGGTCTTATTCATTAATTTACACAAATTGACTCTACTACCCTTTATCTTTAACATTCTAAAACAGTAAAACAATGGAGTATCATATAAAAGAATATATGTATCTTAAGCTCATAAATTTCACAACACATAATTCTTCTAATTAGGTAGGTTTACTGAAATAAACTTGCATGACAACTTACGGTGTAGTTTTCGGCACAAATGGACACTTGAGAACAATAAATATAATACAGAGAGGGAAAAAATAACAATAATATCTAACTTTAAACGCCAAGTATCACTCCTAAAACACTAGAACAACACAAGAAACATAAACAAACATTTCGCGCCATTACACAAGTATATCAAGAAACCGACTAAAAACATCCGGAAAAATTACTGTCATCTAGGGCATTCATCAGGGGCGGCTGTTGGCTCTGAAAATCAGTGGTTCACAAAGTTATCCATGCAATTTAAGTTTTTTAAGGTAACAGACGGCTGTTTAAGCCTGTCACTATAGACTGCTGTATACACAATTTAATGGTAATTCACAGCGTGTAACACAACATGCGTATTTCAAAAACACTCTAGACCTAGAGTATAACATTCTTCTATTTATACAGCTAAAAATGGGGAGTCTTTGATTTCTTTTGATATCTCTTCATGACAGACTTCAAGGATACATTGCAAGATTTCGTTCTGGATTCTCTTGGAGGTCCCTTAAACACTGTAGCATTCTTCAGATAGGTTTTCAGAACACAGTCTAGCTTTGCACTGAAGTTTATCAGTTCTCGAAAAATACCAGGATTGCTTCACGTAGCTGACTCATCCTGTCCTGGTAGAGCTAACTCAAAGGCTCCACAAAACCTAATGCAATTAACAATAATGTTTAAAACATACCTATTTTGAGCCACTTTCTGGTTGTGTTCTTCAATTGTTCTCCAATATGCACTGTCCATCTGCTTTGCTATATTTACATTGCCAAGCATAGCAAAACTGACTGCGTTTATCATGAAGGTGCTGCAAATCATTCACTCCGTGTTTGGTCTACGGATCTTCACTGCCAAACAGAACGCAAGGAAAGCAAAACAGGGAATTTTTAATATCACAACCACACCTCCAATTATATTTCTCATATACATCGTTGTTAAAGTTCCTGTTAAAACATCTTGTTTTTGTTTTAACTACCTGTGTGATTTTTATATTTGGCTGGGACTTCCAAGTCACTTAATTTCAGTTTTTTCATCTAAGCTCATTTTTAAAAAAGGATGTGCTAATAGACACTTTATGGAATTCATTGTTTCTCCTTATGTAACACAATACCAGTCAGTTGAAGCATTTAATGTCATGTTGGCACGTTGGCCATAGTAGCTCAAATGGTTAGAGCGGCTGGACGGAAACCAGAAGATACGTGGTTCAAAGCCCGGCTATGGCATTGAATTTTTCAGTCTGGCTCTACCCTTTCACAAATTATTATATTTGTATATATTTATTTGCCTCACTATTAATAGCTTCATACACGGTGTTCATTTTTATTCGTTATTTCCCGCTCTCCGATTGAGCAAGAATGACGTCAAGTAGACTGGTGAGGCTAACTTGAAATCACAGTGCCCTCTACAGAGAACAAGAGGTAATGTTTGCGAAACAGTAGGCAAATTACAGTGCCTTGAGTGTGGTTGTGCTTGTAACTAATACAACCAGCTTCCCCTTTCACCCCTCTTTTTGTAGTCGTAATTAACATTCTAGAACATACATATGTACAAGTAGCACGTTTCTACTCTAACGTTAGAGTATGGATATGAACTCAGTCACCACTACTTTCGTACCAGCATTAAAATTGGTGCGACATATAAATATAGTTTACACCGCTGCATAGAGGACTTTATGCAATGCTATCCAGCATTCAGACAAGTCCCTCGGAGCGTAATGTCAAAAGTGTCCAGGTACCATCAAATTGACATACTTGTGTTTGCAAAATAAACGTCTTATCTTTTACCAGTATACGATATAAACATTTTTTTATTCTCATGCTTAATTAAAATGTCTATTAATGTTGGTATCCTTATGTCTTTTAAAACCAATAGATGCATCAAACATTTCCAGGATACAGGATCAGTTACTTGCAAAAACAGAGACACTGGACGCTAAAAGTGACTGGTCCCAATCTAGAAGTAATAAATATTATAAATATATAATATATATAATCTGTTTCTTGCCCACTTCCGTGGTGTGATGTAGATTGTGTGCCTCACACTCAAGAGGTTGTAAGTTCAAATCTTGCTAAGGATGAGTTACCTCAATAAGGTTTTTTCCAGGGTTTTCCTTTATCCTGCAAAGACGAGTGTCCGGTAACTCTGAGCTATAGGAACTCTGGACTCATTTGAGCTTCATATCACCCATTTCATTCATTAATTTACTCATTCATTTATTCATTCAACGTTCGAAGTGACGTGCACTGTTGAAAGGACAAAAAAGAATCTGTTTCTTTACTAAAATGTTTTGAAACTAATACTGTTATTAATTTGGCATTCCTTTATTAAATTACATTAAGTTATATATCTGCACAGAGAAACACAAAATTGCAAGATTTGTTTGTATTTATCCATCATTTATAATGTTCACATTCAGATGATACCACAGCTGTATGTTGGAATAAAGCAGTAGAAGGATTAAATAATACCACTTCGGGGCTGTTAAATTACTTCAAATCAATAAATCTGCATTGCAACATGCAAAAAACTAAAATGATGCAATTCAATAAAAATGGTAGTAATTTGACACTAAAAGTAGATAGTAACAATATTCTTGAAGCAAAAACACATAAATTTTTAGGTCTTATTGTTGATAATAGGCTAAAATGGGCTGAACATATTGAACATATATCTGGAAAAATTAGTAAAACAGTATATCTACTTAGATACTTCAGCAACTGCAGTGACAGTAACATATTGAAACTAATATACTATGGATGTTTTTATCCACACATACTTTATGGGATTGAAATATGGGGTGCTGCTGAAAAAATGCATATGGACAAATTGCTTATATATCAAAAGAAATATATCAGAATCATGTTTAATCTAAACGCAAGGGGATCATGTAAGGAAACCTTCATTAATAATAAACTACTTACCATCTACACTCTCTGTGCATTCAGAGCAATAATGTGTGTAATAGATAAGTTCAAAAACAACCAAATTCATGAACACTGTACATGAATTGGACTATTTTAGGCATAGAGTGAATAAAAGTGTATCTCTAAAAGATGTATATATTTCCGGAATCATGCTCTATACCAAACTACCACAATAAATTAAATATGCAGCTGAAGTTTCTAAACAGCAATTTGAAAGGAAGTTGAGGATGTATTTGATTAATAGATGTTTATACAACTTGAAGGAAATCTGAGAAACTAATTTGTAAATATGTAATTGTATTTCTGACATGTCCAAAATCATATGTATGATAAACTGGATGAAAATGAATAAATAAATGAATGAATAAATGAATGAACTAATGAATAAATAAATAAATTAATTAATTAAAACAAACTACAACAGTTATCGTGTCCACGCACCAGGCAAAATTATGCACCTTTATATTACGCGGGCTGGAGTTACATGTACACATTTTTCCTTTTATCATTCTGTTGCCAGAGACACAACAAATTATGATGGAGAAATGGAGGCTATACACATTGCTCTCTGACAATTACTAAATCTTCAATTAAATAAATTTAACGACGCAGTAATTCTCTCAGATTCTAAAGCTGCAATTCAAGGAATATGTTCAAATGCTACAAAGAAGTCAACAAAAATTAGAGAATGCTACAAAATGTTAACACAACTCCAAAAAGTTAATAATATTGTCCATTTCCAATGCATTCCAGCACACTGTGGCGTCATGGGGAATGAATCTGCAGATATACTTACAAAGAAAGGCACAACAATAAAGCAAAAGTCTAAATTCAATTTCTCATATTCCTCAATAAAACGCTTGATCACTACAAAATTTTCTCACTCATACCTATAAGAAATAGAAACAAACGCCAAAGACAAAAAATGGATCACACTACTTTCCAACACAGATATAATCCCCCAGGGACCAAGGAAAACAGCAGTTGCAGCCTTCAGACTATTGACAAATCACGACTGTCATCTATACAGAATAGGTATCTCAGCTTCACCAATATGTGTCCTGTGTAACGATCCAGAAGAAATGAATGAAGACCACTTGAAGATCTGCAAAGCATTAAGATCAGAAGAAACTACAGTTCAAAAGTATTGTAAAGCACGAATGCTAATGGCTTCATTGCCAGAAGCAAGGCATTAGAAAACAACAAAAACAACATATTATACGGGCAGGACCCACCTCTCAAATAGTGTATCTACCTGCTGATAGAGGGAGACCTCAGAACTGCTGTCAGCATATCAAATATCATGAGCCGCTAGGAAATCCTATACAAACTCACTCCGTCAGCAATGCTATTGATGACGTCAAATTTAGCGTGGTAATATCACAGATAAAAATTAACACCATGTATTTTACATATCTATTTGACAATTTTCCTTTCTTAAGTTTTAGTCTGTTCTCCTGTGATTCTCCACTTATAAATAATAATTACACAAAATCCAAATTGTATGACTTCACAAGGTATATTCACAAAAAAATTTTAAATTTACCCACTTTTAAGTTGTCACATAATACTTCATAAATATTAAATTTTAGTATACATTTAATTTAATAAAAATAATTTTGAGAAAATCAATAACAATAAAATGTTTCCATGTAAAGAGTAGTTGGTGTGGCAGACATTGTTGAATAGCTTCAATTGGTATGCTTAAACAGTATATGATTAAAATATGAAATTCAGTAATTATTCTGCTAATTGATGGAAATTAATCATTTCTTCATACTAGCCATATATAGGCTAAGGTTTTTGATAGAGTCAACTTGAAAAATTCAATGCCATGACCGGGATTTGAACCACAGATCTCCTGGTTTCCGTCCAGTCACTCTTACCCATTGAGATACCATGGCCAACTTGCCATCTTGATAAATACAAAAAATATGAAGCTATTAACAGTGAAGCAAACTAATATATACACCATTTGTAACTTAAAACTTCACTTATCTTATAAGAAATTATATAAAACTCATTTTTCCTGATAAACTCATAAACAATGCTTTAAGATTGCTAAATTTGCAAGATAAAGCTATAAAATTTACATTAGAAATTGAAGTTAATGGATTTCTTCCTTTTTCTAGATCTAAAGATAATAAGAAATAATAATAAATTAAACTTTGGTATTTATAGGAAGTCTACTCATATTGATAATTTCATAAAAAATGAAAGTTTTAAGCTTTTTCCACATAAATTTGCTGTTTTCAATAGTTTGATTTATAGATTAATAAATATAATCCTGAATAAAGAGGAATTTAATAACAAATATAAACATATTACGAATAATGCTTTAATTAATAGTTTTAATAATGACTTTATAAATAAAAAAGTTGAAAAATTCAAATATCAAAAAAACTGTTAATGATATTCCTACCCTTAGAAAAATAAAAGACGATTATAATTTTAAAAAAATGTACTTACCATCTTTGGGTTAATATACATTTTCAAACAAATTTTTAAGGGTTTGGTATAACTATAGTTTCTCAAAATAAATATAGTATTAGACATTTATTACATTTCTGTAAAAAAGATAAAATTCCTAATAATAAAAAATCTGGTATTTATCACTTTAATTGTTTCGATTGTGATAAAGTTTATATTGGAAAGACAAAACGTAATTTGGAAACCAGAAGGAAAGAACAGTTTCTTAACATTAAGCATAAACAGACTGATAAATCGGCCATAGTAGATCATTTTTGGTCATTTAACCATGAAAGAAATCCAGAAGTTAAATTATTAAAACAATTGCATGGTCCGATAGATTTAATGGTTTGGGAAAAGATATTTATTTTAAAAAACAAACATCGCATAATGAATTTTGAAATACCAGCAGCTGATTCAGTTTTTAAATTTGTTTTATTTTCAGTTATTGGTAGTACTAACAAGAACATATTTACATCTAGCATTTGTAACGATGACAACAGCTTTGTTTCCAGCTGAGGATATGTAAAAGTTTTACATGAAATTGCGATCCCAGACAATTTATAAGAAAAGTATCATCATTTCTTATAAAATAGGTGAAGTTTTAGGTTACAAATTGTTATATTTGTATATATTTGCCATCCTGACATTAAATTCTCCATTTGACTCATATATACTTTCCCGGTAAACCACTAGGGACTCTCGTATTCAAGATACACCATATGTGGCAACTTACTATTGTAAGTACTTGAGTCCGAGGATTCATCATGTAACTCTTATTATTTTAGTTAATTGATGGAAATTATTCATTTCTCCACACTAGCTGTGTATAGGCTAAGGTTTTGGATAGATAGAGTCAACTTGAAAAATTCAATGCCATGGCTGGGGTTTCAACCACAGTTCTCCTGGTTTTCGTCCAGTCACTTTTACCCAATGAACTACCATGTCCTAATGGCACGTTGGCCATGGTAGCTCAATGGGTAAAAGTGACTGAATGGAAACCAGGAGAACTGCAGTTCAAATCCTAGCCATGGCATTGAATATTTCAGTTTGACTCCATCTTTCACTTATCTGTTTTTAATTAATGAATCCTCTAGGACTAGTTTTGTGATGTGTCCATCACAGTCTCAACTAGTAAACTCACTGAATTTATTATATTTGTACCCTGCACTGTCAGTAGCTTCAATATTTTACAAAATTTAGTTGTAACATCCATATTAATATGTGAATTTAATCTTAATTCAATTTAATCTTATAAATATATTATTATAATTAATAAAATATCACAGAAGACATATTGTTTTTTTTAAATATCACTTAATTTAAAGCTACTTAATATTTTCTGATATCTAAGGTAGCTCACAGATGAAGATAATGCTTTTGTATTACTAATCTCATAGTTGCAAGAATCACCATTAACTGTTCGCTTTATGATCATCCATTTACTTCTTCAACATTAACAACTGAACAGAATATGTAACTGTAAAGTGCATGTTTACATACAGTTGTAAAATAAGTTTAAAATTAATGACTAAAAAGTTTTATTTTAAAAATGTTTTGACTCTTGCACTAAAATTATTAATGTTATAAAACTTGAGTGCAAAGGAGATACAAGGGTCATTTCGAAAGTAATGCCTCCTATTTTTATTCATGGAAACTGCAGGAGATATATAAATCACAACAGCACAGTTAAATAGAGCAACATTTCAGCTACAGATTGTCATTTTTCCACATAGTAACCACCATTTTTTATGCACTTTTGCCAACGATGAACCAGAGCTTGCACACCCAGCTTATAAAAATCTGAAACAGCTGAGGCTAACCACTTTCTTACAGCTTTGACAACAGCATCTGAGTCTTGAAAATGTTTGCCACGTAATTCATTTTTCAGAGGCCCAAAGAGGTGCTAAATCTGGATTGTATGGTGAATGTGCTAAGACATTCCAGCCAAACTTTGCAATCAGTTGCATGGTTGCAAACCTGGTGTGGGGCCTGGCATTATCACTTTGTAGGTGAAAATTGATCTTCTTCTCTGGCTTTACCCTAGACATTCGGGCTTTCAGCTTAGTCAGTGTCATCTTGTAGCATGCTGAATTGACAGTTGTTCCAGATCATCCAAAAGAACCACAGCCTGGCTATCCCAGAAGACTGTATACATCACTTTGCCTGCATATGACTATGTTTTGAATTTCTTCTTTGTCAGAGAATTAGCATGTCGCCAGTCTATTGGATTCTGGCTCGTAATTGTGACACCACATCTCATCTGCAGTGACGATGCTATTCAGAAAATTGTCACCTTCAGCTTCATATTGGTCCAGAAGGTCCTGACAAATTTCCATTTGATGATCAGTTTGTTCTTCTGTAAGCATCCGCAGGACCTATCTTGCACAGACTTTGCTATAAACAAGATGTTCCAACATTGTTTTCAAGGCATTACAGCCGACATTCAGGTTTGCACACAATTCTTTAGTTGTTATCCGCCAATCAGCACAGATGAGTTGATCAAAATGCTCTTCATTGTGAGGGATTACAGCTGTGCAGGGTCGATCAGGTCGTGGCTTGTCATGCAAACCCCTTCCACTACCTGTAAGAATCCGGGAAATGAAAAACCTCAAATGCTTTAATAAAGCAATAAATAACCTACTAATGGACAAAGCCTACTACTCGATTATTGAATATATGGATGATAAAATTGAATTATAATGAAATTTTTTGTCATTTTGTAATTCTAATATTCTGACAATATTATTCCAAGGGCATGTCATAATTATAACAATATTTGTATATAGTTTTATTGATATTATTAGTAATTTTATTTGTATTATTAATATTTATATTATTAGTGTTATTGTTATTTTGTGTCATTATTATTATTTTAAATTTTCTACTGTTGACAAGTCACCTGTTTACTGAGTTTTTACTCACTATTTGTAAGCGTATGTGACAATAAAGCATCTTACCTTTAAAATGCTTTACCCATCGCCTCACATTGTTCACATCTATAGTTTCATCTTCATACACCTTTAGCAAGCGTTGATGGACTTCAATTGGCGCAATTTCTTCTGCAGTGAGAAATTCAATCGCACATCTCTATTTTATATGCACATCGATATCATGCTCCATTTTGGAACACTCCTCTGCTGGCGCCAACTATCACAAAACAACAGAACCACCTGCAAATGAAATAGGAAGGTTCAAGCATTACCACTACACCAATAAAATCTGACTCGAATAAGCGAGTTCAACACAAAAAAATAGGAGGAATTAGTTTCAGAATGATCCTTGTACATCTTTTAGGGTAACATAATCCAATACTCTTAACATCCTTCTGTAAGTTAATATTATTCTGTTACAGTTATCTGCTTCAAATGCACATCAGGTGTCACTAAGAAATGTGTCCCTTCACCTTTCTGGTACATTCAGTTGTGAAGTATCCGCTGATGCTCCATCATTCACGACAAAGTATGTCTCAAGTCAGCTGACAGTCCTAGGTGTGTATTATTGAAGTCTTAATTGTTAAATGTATCTAAGAATTATATGTCTGACAGTGTCTATAGCTTACTGTATATGTGGGAGTTATAAGTACCTGACAAAAGAATTATTTTATACAAAGTGTTGATATACTGGAAACTTTGAACTTCTCTTCTTCATTTTATCCTTTATTTGATATTCTATGAGATATAAGGGAGCTTAGTGTAGGGTTAGCAAATGAAATTCTTGGACTGGACTGGACTACCTCAAGAACGGGATTTGACACAGAGGTCCAAACATCGTCAATTGTACCTAGCCCGCCAAGTGGGGCATCCCCAGGAGGAAGGATGAGGTGAGAGGAGACAGAGGACAGTTCTCCCAAGGAGCCATAACAGTGCAGAGGGCAGGGTCCTCACACGTTACCAGTTGGAAACTCCCCGTTAGGCCACAACTGACATCCCACCTTACTGTAGTCAAGAAACGGCCTCACCAAACTGGGTTTGCAGATCAGAGACCATCCTACCAGAGGAGGACGTTCTATCAAGAACATACCATCCTGCTAAGCAACACCGAGACACCCATTGACATTTCTACCTTGAAAGAGACCACCAGATGAGAGATGATGTGAAATGATAATGTAGATGAAATGGAGGGACAGGAAATACGGGGGATGTAATTAACCTACCCAGGATTTGCCTGACAATCAGGGAAAACCCTGAGAAAAACCATGGGTCAGGTACAGTTGATTTTTAAAAGAAGATACGTGCTGCTCAACGTGAGGTTCTGCAATGTTGCCCAACAACAGACAGGAAGTAATACAGATATCCCATTTCTTTATCCTCTCAACACTTAAAACAAAAACAAGGGTTCAAGCTATCAGAGTATGTGATTCACCAATGTAACCAATCTAGCAACCTTTGTTTACATTACCATAGCAACAACCTTCCCATCTTACTCTTCACGTCACTTGCTCGATGACCTTCACATACTTCTTTTAAAAATCAGACTGTAGGTCAGCCACGGGAATTGAAGCTGGACCTCCTCAATGGGGTCACAGCCCTGAGCAATTCCACTCAGTAAATTCTTTGAAAGAAGGATACCTTAAACTAAAAGTTAGAACACAGTAGGGCACTAAAACTCACTTCATATGAATATACACAGGGGCGGCTTCTGAGGTAGTGCCACTATGCCATTGCACCATCTGTATGAAAACGAAAGAAAGAGAAGTGTATAGGAATTGCGCAAAAAATATTGTTTTGGAGTATCTGCTCCCTCGTGTGAATAGGCGCATTGAACACAAGCGCTCTATCGTGGTTGTTTTCCATGGCTTGGCGCTGATTCCAGAACGGCACCATCTACGCTCATAAGCGCCTGTGTTAAGGCCTAGGATGTCTGCTTATACACGGCTTCTTATGGAAGAAGGTATTGCCGAGATTTCTCTGGTGCATAACTTATGCTTTATCCGCTAGAGTGCAGTAAAGCACGGGACTTAAAATAACTGCCTCTCTGTCGCGAAATCGTATACAAACGCTTCATATCACATTCTCCTTACTGGTACACATATTCTTGAGGTAGATGCTTTCTGCGATGATTTGGCTGCAATGTTCTTCATAAGACTAGACTTAGAAGGTGTGCTCACTGTTGTTCGTGCTGGTGTCTGTTGCTTTGGCTGTGATCTGGGTGTAATTGTTCTTTCGGACATTACTACCCCATTTAAGTCATTAATTTGTGTTGCAATTTCACGTCTAGGTACCAGCTTAGCTGCAACTGCACAATAAATAAAGGTCCTAGGTACAGAAGGCTGGTGAATACGCAAGAGTTTCCGGGCTTCCAAGAAAGACACCCTCTCTCTTTCCCAGATCTCTTGGATCGCCTTCTCCTCCATAAAACGGGGACATTCTCTGGAGTTTGATGAATGATTACACTGCAGTTAACACATGTTGCAGGTAAAGTACAAGCATTATCATGTTTGACTTCCCCACAGTCAACACAAGTAGCAACTCCATTACAAGAGTCACTCGTGTGGCCAAAGTGCTGGCATTTATAACACCTCAATGGATTGGGTACATACTGCCTCACTTCAATAACTTCACACCCTGCCTTAATCCTTTGCGGGAGATTTACCCAATCAAAGGTAAGAAACAGGGTACGAGTGGGCACTAGTTCACCTAGTTCTTTGCGGTGTACTCGATATACATTTGTCACATCTTGTTCCGCCAAGTTTTCCTGAACCTCCTCATTGGATATTCTGTCCAATGCACTAGTGTTTACAACACCATGCGAGGAGTTCAGAGTCCTATGCAATTCAACGCGCACCGGATAGCTTGCAAGCATATTGGCTTTCAAAGTTTTCGCAGCCTGCGTCAGAGAAACTGCTTCGACCAGGAGCGTGCCATTACGAGATCGAGTACATGACTTTACAGGACCAGCAATATTATCTAAACCCTTCTGAATAATGAACGGGTTCACGGTAGTAAATTTTTTACCTTCCACAGTTCTAAAAATAACTAGATGCGAGGACCACAAGACCCAGCTGTTTCCTTTCCACATTTTATTCTAAGGTTTGCCATAAGAAATAGAATGAGTTTCATCTCCCAGTGCTCCCCACCCACCACGGAGCCCAACAAGGGGTCATCCCACTGGGATGACAGGGCTACACAGGGGATATTGTGGGCTCACTGTCCTACTCACCCTGGAGTTCAGTGTATAACCTAGTCCTGGCCGATTGGCTAGGGGTGGGTTAGTCCCTAACCTCCCATTTAGGTGAATTAGAAACCAAAGTGGTGTATTGGATATATACTCCCTCCCCGAAGTTCCGAAAAAAAAAAAAACCAGGCTCAGATGTGTAATTCTCAACCTACCAGGATAAACCTCTCCACCGACATGGGTCTCCACGCATGACCTACACGTGGGTGGGTGTTTTGTCTGACCCCTCACCACCTCATCGAGGGTGTCAGGGTGGCTCGGGACCCCAGGTGCACCAAACCCGAACCTACTAATGTAGGCCCCTGGGGGGGATCACTGAGTGAAAAGCAATGTTTGCTGTATGAGGTTTTCTGTGGTTGTAGACTTTCTGTATATTTTGAACTGTTTGTAGGTGTTCTTCTTTAGCTAAGATTATATCCAGCTAGTTTTAATGATTTATTTAGTCTGGTTTAAAGGTTGAATATTATTCTGGAGTACCTATGGTTAGCTGTACAGGAAAATAAGTGATCTACAGATCTCTACCAATGATTATTGTACTGTTTATAAAATATGCATTTGTTCGATATTGTACATTAATATTTTTGTTAGTAATCATGATTTTGGAGGAGACCATCCATTTGCCATTAAATGTGAAATAGTTCTGTTGTGTAATTTTACATATTATGTGCATTATTTCTGTGATGTTTGTTGTCTTCAAAGATTTCTTTTAGTACACTTATCTGGGAATTCTTTAATTGTTAAGTGGATTGCAGACTTGTATATTGAATGATTCATTACTTTTGTAATGATTTAAAGCCTACATATGCAACTCTATGGATGATCAGATCCCAAAAATTAGATAAAACCAGAATACAAAACAAAGGGGCAGTGAAAGGGGCAATGTAGATAAGAAAGCTTAAAAGTTTATGGTGTCATTGTTGTTGCTTTTTTCTCTTTAATGATTCATTAGTTTAATATTGCTTACACTTGATCCAACAATAACTTATGCATAATTTTAGCAGAAAAAATTACTTGTTTTATGTATACTTAATTTAGCAAATTAATATTGTCATCAAAAACCAATGACTTTACAGTTATACTCTCAGCTGAAAAGGCTGATTCTTAAGAGATGGGCACTGTCTCTGTATATTTAAACCAACAAAACAATTTATCTAAGTTCTACACTTGATTACTACCTCCAAGATCGTCCTCTCTGATCTAATACAATAGAATTGCAAAATGGAAGAAAGAGGATATTATTACGTTATTCTGTAGACTTTGAATAAATCAATCTTCTATAATTGTTGTTATTGTAATAGAAGATAGAATAGAATAGAATCTTTATTGTCACATAACGTTTACATTGTCAGCCTAGCTGGTAAACTGGTGAGTCGTCAAGTTATACATAAAAGAAATTTAAAAGAAAGAAAAAGAAAAACTAATTCTAATGTATATGTACATAAATTATCAATTACAAGTAATAATAATAAATAATAATATTAAATAATAATAAATAACAAATAATATATAAATAAATAAATAAATAATTATCAATTACAAGTAGTTATGATATTGTGTCATCCATGAATTCCTGTATGGAGTAATATGTCTTATGTAATAACAGATCTTTTACACTTTTATTAAATAGTTTCAGAGTTTTTATTTCTTTGAGTCGTTGAGGTAATTTATTGTATATTTTTATACCCATATAATGGGGTGTTTTTTCATATAATGTTAATCTATGCATGGGGTATTTTATGCTGGACTCTTTCCGAGTGCCGTAATGATGACGATTTCGTTTTTGGAAGATACAAATACAGTAAACAACATTCAATGAAATATGCAGGTATAAGTTGCCAAAATCGATAATACTGTGTTCACTTTTAAGTGTTACTTCATTTTTCCAATCTATAACAGTACTCTGAAGTAAGTCTATAGTTATCTACACGTGCACATATCAGTGCAGTTATCTATAGCACATTCACGTGGCACCATCTGACATTGTATGGTTGTGGTATTTTCAGCATTGGCAGCTGAATCAGCGGTTGCTGTCAGATGAATTTGTTAGAGTATTCATTTGGAATACCAGAATTTAGAAGCCATTCTTTGAAGCTGTCTGCATAATGCAGAGACAAATCTTTTGATCTTAGTCAAAACCAGCATAACTATGATACACGACATAAGAACAGCATAAAATTTCCAGCCCATAGACTGGTCTTGCTTGAAAAAAGCCCCTACTATATGGGAAGAAGGTATTCAAAAACTACCACTGTCAATTCAGAAAGAAAAAAGTAAAACACTGTTCAAAAAACATGTTAATAACCTACTTATTAAGAAAGCCTATTACTCTGTTAAAGAATATATGCAAGATGACATAAACAAATTATTTATTTTGTTAGCTGTATAGTTTTAAGCAATAGCAAACATATTTATTCTTTTATATTAATCATTAATTTTATAAGTAGCTTTTACATTTTAATATGTATACTGACGAGACACCAGTTTATGAGCTTTGCTCAAATATGTAAATGTTATTCTCTCAAATAAAATTTCATTTGATTTGAGAGGATAGAATGCACCAAATAGTTATGGTTTGATTTATTCAGAAAGCTATTTTATTGATTTCCTCATCCCCTTTCTAAAACTTTACTGCTGACAAAACCACTACATAATATGGGGGTAAATCCCAGCTGATAAATCCCAGGCATCACATAGAGATGGCACCACTGAGCCAGTTTGATTGATAGCCTCATGTAGTTTACCTCTAGACCAGCTTGTATCCATAGTTACAGGTCAATAGCTTGTTTAGTTTTTGAACGGCAGCGTTTTAAACAAGACCAAGTGATTTTTAATTAAATAATTAGAGCCAACTGAAAAATTTAATGCCATGGCCGGGATTTGAACCACGGATCTACTGGTTTCCGTCCAGTTGCTCTACCTCTTGAGCTACCATGGTCAACGTGTCTTCCTGACATTAAATTCTCCAATTGACTCATTATATTTCCCAGTAGACCACTTAGGGTTCTCATATTTGAGACAACCACTTGTGGCGACTTACTATTGTAAGTACTTAATTATTAGGATTTTTATCACCCATATACCGGAGTAATGTATTTAAAAGGATTAATTCTTTAAGGATTAATTCCTCAATATAAATTTACATTAAAAATAATCAGTGATAAAAATCCTTGTAATTAGGTACTTACAATAGTAAGTCGCCACAAGTGGTTGTCTCAAATATGAGAACCCTAAGTGGTCTACCGGGAAATATAATGAGTCAATTGGAGAATTTAATGTCAGGAAGGCACCTTGACCATGGTAGCTCAAGGTGTAGAGCAACTGGATGGAAACCAGTAGATCCGTGGTTCAAATCCTGGCCATGGCATTGAATTATTCAGTTAATTAAAAATCACCCATATACCGGAGTAATGTATTTAAAAGGATTAATTCTTTAAGGATCAATTCCTCAATATAAATTTACATTAAAGCTGTGATTAAATAATTCCATTTGAACGTGCGGGTAATATTTTAAGTAATGTTTTGGGCTTTTACAAGGTCTGTGTGCCCGCCTCGTTAGTGTAGATGGTAGCGTGTATGCCTCACGTTCAAGAGGTCCCGAGTTTGAATCTCGGTCAGGGTGAGTTACCTGGATAACGTTTTTTTCCGGGGTTTTCCCTTATCCTGAAAGATGAATGTTTTTCCCGTATCCTCTAAGCTCTATGGACCCTGGGCACATTGCAGCATCATTTCACCCATTGCATTCATCATCCGATATGACTTAATATTGGAGGATGTAAATTATAACAACGAAAAAAGGTATGTGCAAGATGGGTGTCCCATTTGTTGACATCTGATCAAAGTTGCAAAAAAAAAAAAAAAAAAAAAACATTTCTGCTAAGAATTTGGAACTCTACCTTAAAATTCCCAATGAATTTCTGAGACGGCTTATTACCATGGATGAAACTTGGATACATCAATACATTCCAGAAAGTAAATTACAGTCAAAACAGTGGATTGCACTGGGTGAACCAACTCCAAGAAAGGCAAAGTCAATTTTGTCAGCTAACAAGGTTATGGCCAGTATTTTCTGAGATGTCCAGAGGGAATTATTTTTATCGATTACTTGGAAAAGGTGACCACTACACAAGTTTACTGCAACGTTTGAGTGATGAGTTGAGAAGAAAAAGACCTCATTGGCAAAGAAAAAATCTTATTTGTTCATGACAATGCTCTAGCCCATCGTTCAGTCATTGCAATGGGAAAAATGTGCGGATTGGAGTTCAAATTGCTTGGACATCCACTCTATCGCCAGATCTATCACCCAGTGACTACCTTCTGTTCCTGAATCTCAAAAACTTTCTTGGAGGTTGAAGATTTCACAGCAATGAGGTCATTGATGCGGTAAACAGCTATTTTGAGGACCATAATAAATTGGACTACAGAGATGATTTAATTAAATTAGAACCCTGATATGACAAATGTATTAGCCTTTCTGGAGATTATGTTGAGAAATAAAGAAACAAAAAATTGAATTTTTTTTAAATATGTTATTTTTTTTTATTATTATTATTATTATTTTATTGTGAGGCCTGGGACTTATCAACTGACCTCATATGTAAACACTTGTCTTTCACTTCCCAATTTTGCTGTCAGAGAGTCTTATAATTAACTACCAGAATAAAA
Source organism: Mantis religiosa (assembly GCA_030765055.1). Taxonomy (NCBI): domain Eukaryota; kingdom Metazoa; phylum Arthropoda; class Insecta; order Mantodea; family Mantidae; genus Mantis; species Mantis religiosa. The sequence continues at coordinate 116,276,654 of CM060959.1, forward strand.
CTATTGTTATGCACTCTGTGGAAAGCTTCATGGTCACAAAGCACAAGCCAAAACTAAGCCAAACTAAGCTGTGTTACAACATTTAACTAAGGCACTCTCTTTGTAGGGACCTGTTTTCTTCAGCTTGTTGAAACTAAAGGCTAACTGGATATTGCCGACGACATGCCTCACCATCAAAGGAAAAATTACAAATTAACACCCATTGTGTATATTCTTAAACTTATATTAACAAAGTAAAGTTCAACAGATTATGAGTAAAAGAAACAGCTAATATATTGACTTAAATAAAGCAAGAGAAGCACTATTAACAATCAAGCTTTCTTTATACTAAATTTAGAGTGAGTCACACTATCTTTGCACACAGCTCCACTTAGTATTCTGTTTAATGAAGGAATGTGCAGAAATGTGTGGCTAATTCTAAATTCAAAATACTAATTTATGATAGATAAAAAGTGGTTATGTCTTATGTGTAGTGATGAGAAGTGGTGTTAGAGTTTTCAGAAAGTCGACCTGTGCTGAGTGTGACAAATACTACCTACCAGGAAGGAGATATCCTAACAATAAACTGCACAACGCAGCCATCAAGAACACCTCCAACGTTAACCTTCTACATTAATAACAGACCAGTAAGTATTTACAAAACTTTGAACATCTTTGAATATTAATAAAGAAGAACAGATCTGTATTCTAAAACACTCTAGAAACTTTTAAAACCTATATATAAACTGACTGACTTTCTTGGGCTGCAAGGTTGCTTTTCAAGCCTTCAATGCAGTTTTAATTAATTTGATTTACCTCGTCTCATATATTCTTTCTGAAATTATTGTATAAGGTGCATTCAAAAAGAAATGAGCTGGAGACATAATTACAGAAACCAGTACCTGTATGTTAGAAGTATTGGCCCTGGCTGTTGAGACACTTGTCCCACTGTGTCACAAGGCAGTAAATGGCTGTCTCATAAAAGTCTCGGGGCTGTGATGTGAGCCAGTTCCGCACGTACAGCTGAATATCATCCAAGGTGAATCGTTTGCCCCTTAAAGGCTTTTTAAGGGGATCAAAAATGACATAATCACAGGGAGAGAGGTCTGGACTGTATGGAAGGTGGCCGATAATCTCCCATTTGAATTTCTACAGGAGTGCCACAACTGTGCTGGCTGTATGAGGTTTTGCATTGTTGTGGAGCAGAATGACCCCAAGGGTGAGATTTCCTGGTCCTTTTGATTTGATCGCTTGGCGAAGGTTGGTCAAGGATTGGGAGTAACACTGGACATTCACTGTTGTCCCGTACTACAGGAAGTGTATCAGAAGGGGGCCATCTTGCTCAAAGAAAAATGTCAGCATAAACTTTCCTGCACTTGTGTGGATGGCCTTGGTTTTTTAGGTGGTGGTGAACCTGGATGCTTCCACTGGAGACTTTATCGTTTTGATTCTGGTTCAAAGTGATGACACCATGACTCATCTCCAGCCATCACTCGTGCCACGAACTCATTCCCTTCCCTAGCATAGCGCTGCAGATGACCAAGATAGTGGGCCATTCGACATGATTCCTGGTGTGGTTGAAGACTGTGGGGCACCCATTGGGCACACACTTTGTGCAAGAGCAGTCGTTCCTTCATGATGGTGTGAACACTTTCGATGCTCAATCCAACCTTAGCAGCTATGGCTTTCACTGTCACTCGGCGGTCCTGTGTAATGAGTGCATCAACCAGCTGGATGATGTCATCGGTAATGCAGTGTAGTGCTCCAGACCGTGCATCATTGGCTAACGACACCCATCCTCCCCTGAAGCGCTAGTGCCATGCCTTGAACCTTGCAAGGAACATGCAGTGTTTACCATACACTTGTGGCATTTGTCGATGAATGTCTGTTCTCCCTACTCCTTCCACTGTCAGAAAACAAACAACACCTCTTTGTTCTTCTTTTGATGCCTCCATTTCACTGTCTGCAATGCGACTGGCAGCGTTAGACGATTGATGCATGCTGCTGTTAGCTTTGTATAGTCACGTGACATGCATGCATGCCCTCTAGTGACAGGCTGTGAACTTCCATGCTCTCGTCGGAACAACACTTCATTACACATGCCACACTATTGCCATCCTGTCACCAGTTTGCGCATGCCAGACTGGCTCATTTCTTTTTGAAACACCCTTTATATAATAGTCTGGAAGCTGTTTTTGTGAGTATCCTTTCCTTTACTCTTTATACCATATATTTGTGAAATCTTTTTGTATTTTTTTGTATTTTAGAAGTATGCTTTAGCAATGAAAAATAAACATAATGGTGAAGTAATTGCAGAAAATCACAGTAGACAACATTTTAAGACTGTTGTGGCTTTATATGCAAGCTTTAACTGTCTTTTGTTTTGCTTATCTTCTGTTCTGTTAGTTGCTAAATCACTATCATCAGTGGTTATTGTCTGAAATGAAATGTCCATTTGTCTTGTTTAACATACATTTTCTATGCAGTAACATTCAGATTCATTCTATCAACCAGCAGGATACCACACAACAAATTTTGATGCAGAAGTAATGGCTCTGCAGGCCCTGCGACTAATAATTGGTGCAGCAAAATCAACTCCAATCACGGCAATGCAAGCCTTAACTCGGAACTATCCAATACATCTAACTTTAGAGGAGTAGGCACTGATACAACATGAAAAAATGTTGCGGTTAAAAACAAAATGGGAGAAAAGATTACTACAACCAATCAAGATGAAAACACAAACAAGTTTCCTACACAAAGTTAGGGAATTAAAAACAGATCTGAATCTCCCTAATTCTAAAGAAAACATTTTAATCAAAGAAAACCCAGTGACTTTTGAACCAATTAATATTCAATTAGATTTATAACAAATCGTTACAAAATCTGAAACTTCCAACCTGTACTAAAAGCACTAGCATTAGAAACTGTGAACAATAGATACCCACCTGAAGAATGGTTACATATCTACACAGATGGATATAACTTGGACAACAACTCAGGAACAGGAATTAAGTGTGCACTTTTCTCATTCTATCAACCAGCAGGACACCACACAACAAATTTTGATGCAGAAGTAACGGCTATTCATATTTCACTCCAACACTTTCTATACAGAACAGATAAATTAAAAAATGCTGTCATACTTTCTGATTCTAAAGCAACATTATACGCAATAAGTTCATATAAAATGAGGTCAATCCAAATTAAAGAACGTCACAAAATGATCCAACAACTTCAAAAAATACAGAAAAGAATTATATTACAGTGGATACCTGCACATTGTGGAATTGCTGAAAATGAATCAGCTGATTTTCTTGCCAAAAAAAGATGCAAATTTAATTCAGAACAAAAGTAAAAACGTACCCTTTACATCCATAAAAAGATTAATTAAAAACATATATAAAAACAAACAAAACCAATCAATTTCTAACAAAGCCAAAGATAAAAAATGGAACATTTTAATTAAAAATCCAGAAATTAATCCAGAAATCCCACGTAAAGTTGCAGTAGCAAACTTAAGATTACTTACGGAACATGATTATTTGGCCAAACACTTACACAGAATAGGAATTTATACAAGTCCAAATTGTCCTCTGTGCAACAAAGAAGAGGAAATGACTGAAGAACATCTTTTAACCTGTGAAGCCATTCCTGCTGGACCCACTACACAGAAATATTGGAGAGCAAGAGAGCTAATGACTTCATTGCCAAAGCCTAGCATTTGAAAACAACAACAACATTCAGATTCAGATTTATTCACCAACAAAATTCACACCAAATATGGTGTTCATAAAAAAATGCTATGTCAAACATTATCATATTTACGGTATATGAGAAAGGTTTAAGAAATAACACAAGGTTGCACCAAGGTGAAACAGCTTTTTTTCACTACTCCACAGTACCTATTCAAAGCGTTCTTCAAAAGTACATTCCTCTATGAGTATTTCATTCTAGTAAACAGACTTCATAATTACATAGAAATGCAAGTCACTAAAGCATTCCCTTTGACTTTTAAAACCTGGTACAGATATGTTGATGATATTTTTGCTATTATTCCTGATAAACAAATAAATGATGCTATAAAATTACTAAATTTACAAAAATAAAATTCAATTAGAAACTGAAATTGATGGTTTTATTCCTTTTTTGGATTTAAAGATAATAAGAAATAAGAAATTGGATTTTGGTACTTATTGAAAGTCTACTCATATTGATAATTATATAAAAAATAAAAGTTATAACCCTTTTTCACATAAATTTGCTGTTTTAATACTTTGATTTATAGATTAATAAATATACCCCTGAATAAAGAAGAATTTAATAAAGAATATAAACATATTATTGATACTGCTTTAATTAATGGTTTTAATAAAGCCTTTATACAAAAGAAGATTGAAAAATTTAAATATCAAAAAACTGTTAATGATATAATAATAAAAGATGATTATAATTTTAAAAAATTTACTTACCATCTTTGGGTTAATAAACATTTTCAAAAGATTTTTAAAGAGTTTGGTATAACTTTAGTTTCTCAAAATAAATATAGTATTAACAATTTACTACATTTCTCTAAAAAGGATAAAATTCATAACAATAAAAGATATGGTATTTATTAATTTAATTGTTTAGATTGTGATCAGGTTTATATTAGTAAGACGAAACGTAATTTAGAAACCAGAACGAAAGAACATTTTCGTAACATTAAATATAAACAAATTGATAAATCGTCCGTAGCAGATCATTTTTGGTCATTTAACTATGAAATAAATCCTGAAGTTAAATTATTAAAACAATTAAATGTTCCGATAGATTTAATAGTTTGGGAAAAGATATTTATTTTAAAAAATAAACATTGCGTAATGAATTCTGAAACACCAGCAGTTGATTCTGTTCTTAAGTTTGTTTCGTTTTCAGATTTTGGTAATACTGAAAAAATATAATAACATAGTAAATTCCTTGATAACGAATTGCGTTGACTGAGGACGCGAACAAGGGTTCGTGAAATCAATTTCAACTAATTCAACTAATAAGAAAAATTTACATCATTTTCTTAAGATAAGTGAAGTTTTTCTGTTACAAGTAGTTATATTTGTTTAAGGCTTCATAAATTCATTTTGGTTTTTCAAAAATTTAAATTACAATTTTTTTTTTTTTTTTTTTTTTTTTTTTTTTTTTTTTTTTTTTTTTTTTTTTTTTTTTACAACTTAAGTCAATCAGGAAGGAAAATACTTAAAGAGTTATCAAAATCAGTTTTGTAGTTTCTGAGATTGTCCCCACATGCATGCACAAAGTATGGGTATAAATTAGATAAAATAATGAATGAAGTTAGGTACAGCCTGCTACATGACACGGATACTTGCAGGTTGCATAAGGGGGAAACTGTTAGAATGGCTTACTTCGCTCACATTCACTCATTGCTTAGATATAGCATAATGTTCTGGGGTCAGTTGCCAATAAAATCAAGAGAACCATGTCTTGTCTCTGGAGAACCATGACCAGCTGGAACACCAAGGTTCTAGCCAGTTGACAGTTTCTTGATAATACCTTCAAGTGGAAGTGAAATGCATTGAAAGAAAATTTTTGGTATGTGAACTACAGAATGTCTCCGTCAATGCAATTATAATTTTAATTAGTACATCATGTTATATTTTATTTGTTTAATTGAAATTATTTATGAACTACAGAATGTTTGGTAGTATCTAAGTCTCTAACAATATTTCTACAAATACTTCTGATGCTTCCAGATTTAAATCATCAATGAAGCATTTTTTTTTTTCATTTTCTTTATATACAATAATAAAGTTCATTACCAAATGACCTCTACTAAATCTATAAAAGGAGCAGTGGCGAGGCGTGACTTTCAAAGCGAGGGAAGCTCCAAATAATAATTTTCATTAAAATAAGAGAGAATAATAACTCAAAGAACTAAGACTACTCTTCAGTATTCTTTCGTACCTATTTTGAGGACATGTTTCGCAAATCATCGTTTGCATCTACGGCTCTTAATGGAGTCGCATAAGAGCCGTAGATGCAAACGATGATTTGCGAAACATGTCCTCAAAATAGGTACGAAAGTGAAGCAGATGTGTAAAAAATACGACTCATCTAAAATTTAATAATTAAAAACCTACTTCACAGTAATAATACTGATAAGATTAAACCAGAGGAAAAGTCAGGCATTTACAAGACTAAGTGTAAAGACTGTGAAAAAATTTACATAGGGAGGACAAAAAGAAACATAGGCACTAGAAAGAAAGAACACTTCAGGCACTTAAGATACAAAAATATTGATAAGTCCGCAATAGCAGCTCATTTCTGGTCTGAAAATCATGAAATTGAAGATAGCACAGAATTACTAAAATACGTACAAAAACATAGTGAGCTCGTCATATGGGAGAGGATATACATAGAAAAACATAAAAACCAACTAATGAACTTTGAAATCCCGCCAGAAGAGAATCCCACATTTGTTCATCACTAAATCAACAGATGGCAGCAGCAACCCCAGAATTACGCACACCATTGGATCAAGCTTTAGTCGCATAAGAGCCGTAGATGCAAACGATGATTTGCGAAACATGTCCTCAAAATAGGTACGAAAGTGAAGCAGATGTGTAATAAATACGACTCATCTAAAAATTAATAAGACATATTCCTTTTCGTTAATTGATGGAAATTAATCATTTTTTCACTCTAGCCATATATAGGCTAAGGTTTTTGATAGAGTCAACATGAAAAACCAGGAAATCCGTGGTTCAAATCCTGGCCATGGCATTGAATTTTTCATGTTGACTCTATCTAGACATATTCCTGCTTCCCCTCTCCACTCAGACATCTAAAATTTTCCTACAGCTGGCCCACACTATGTGAACTAAGTGGAGAAAGTATGCAGTTCACACACTTTTGCTAATAACTTAAAACTTCACAACAATTTCCTATTTGTCACCTTTAAATACAAACCTGTATGAAACACTATTGCTAATGCTATTGAATTACACTTACAATTATATTTAAAAGTGCCACATAAAACCAAAAAAACAAACTTTTCTTCACATGTGCTACAGAGACTTCACATTACAAAATCTGTCAGTGCTTCATTACTATTAAAGAGTTGTGATTACTTTCGGAAACCTACAAAGCATGTTATTCAAGATTATGAATGCATAAAGAAATGTTCAGTATTGAATGAGCTCCTGGAAATGGTCACTTGAATAAATTTTGAAAATGTATCCAGAGCAAATAAAATACTATCTGGCATAAATGTTAGTCTTTCTTGTTTTTCTCCTGAAATTCTTGGGGAAGTGGCACTTCCAGAACTTCATTGCACACTTAGCTACTGAAGAGAAATGATCTCCCATGTAATGTTAAAATAGTAATTTAAGTGTGAAAATACCTGCGTAAGATGTGTAATTTTTGGATGTTACAGGCTACATGCCATACAATCTTTTTAAATTGATGGATTAAAGAATTATCATCATTTCTTATAAGATAAATAGTTTTGCCTGCCTCGGTAGCATGGTGGTAGCGTGTCTGCCTCACGTTCAAGAGTTCCCGAGTTCGAATCTCAGTCAGGGTGAGTTACCTGGATAAGGTTTTTTTCCACGGTTTTCCCTAATCCTGAAAGACGAATGTCAGGTAACTCTAAGCTCTATGACCCTGGGCTCATTTGAGCATCATTTCATCCATTTCATTCATCATCCGATATGACTTAATGTTGGAGGACATAAATTACACCAAAAAAAAGTGAAGTTTTAAGTTACGAATTGTTATGTTTGTATATATTTGTTTGCTTCACTGTTAATAGCTTCATATTTTGCGTATTTATTAGTTTCTAATTGGAAGCATTTTGTTCTCGTTATTTTTGCTTTTAAGTTACTATGAACAGTTTTGCTTATAATAACATACATGCATTTATTAAATTTTATAGGTACTAAATCCAAAATTAAATTATATTTAAAACTTCAAAAGAAAAAGAGATTCATTCTTGAAAATATTAATTTTTTAAATCTTTGTTTAAAACATAAGGTAATTCCTATCTTTGTTAGAAAAACTATTAAATTTGATAATGATAGTATTCATCAAAAAGCTGCAGAGAAAAAAGTAATTCAAGTTGAAAGAAATTTACTTTTTAAAGACTTAAATAATATTGAACTTAAATTATATGATTTGCATCTAAAATTAACAAAGATTTTAGGTAATTCAATTTGGTTTAATTTAGAATCCAAATTATTTCATATTCTTAATTTAAATATGAAAAATAAAACTGCTAAATTAAAAAACCAATTATATAATTTGCATTTGAAACAAAATAAATTAAACCCATTTATTAAAAAATAATAAAGATTATGTTGTTAATTTATCAAATTGTAACCTTAATGAAAAAGAGTTAAATTTTTTAAATCAAGGTTTAAAAACGTGTGTAGATTTTCAAAATAAATAAATGATTATATTGCAGATATAAAAAAACCGGAGAATTTATCAGAATTATCATTATTAATAATTATCATTATTTCTTATAAAATAAGTGAAGTTTTAAGTTACAAATTGTTATATTTTATATATTTGTTTGCTTCACTGTTACCAGCTTCATATTTTAGGTATTTAAAGATAAGTTTGTTTCATATTTGTCCTCTTTATTCCTGTCAGTTTATTGAATACTGATGCCATGTTAAATAGGCCAAAAGGAAGGCACAATACATTAAAACTTTAGATAATTACAGTAGAAGCTTGAAATATCGCGGTTGTTGGGGAACATGCTTTACCCCTGCATTACAATGATTCCATGGTACGAAATGTGAGCTTAAATGTGACAAAAGTCGATTCTGCTGAGGTGTAACAAAACATTCGCACAATAATAAATTACAGTAGGTAGGTACATAAAATTGTATGTAATATAAAGTACAGCACTTTTAAATACAATTACTCACCAGTAATGCTGGAGGTGTATTCCAGTCCTGAAATCAATTGCACTTTACACTTGGTATTCTCAACATGTAACTTTACACTCAAAAGGTGTGATTCAGATTGAAATAATATTTTAACTTTCCCACGACTTAGTATTCCTGCAGACACAGATGTTTTAGCCCTTACAGAAAACCTATTGTTTCCATGTCCCGTTTGAGCAATAAAGTGGCCCAGGGGTGCGATGAGGGCAAAAATTCTACCGCAGAACCGCTTTTTTTTTTCACTTATAAACTCAACTTTAAAAAGTAAAAAAATTAATACAAATAAATTTAAAAAATACAGTTTTAGTTTTTGGGGGATATACTTTCCCCTGCATTAAATCCAAATCTGCAATATTTCGGACCACACTATTTCAAGTTTCTGCTGTATTTACTTTAGCATCCCATGACTTATTTGTTTTAAACCATAAATAATATGTACTAAATATTACCATACTTCCTTTGGAACTTCTAGCACAGTGTATTAAAGCATGTCACTGATACAGACAATTTTGATGAGTGTGATATTTGACATATTATTTATAATTTTTACATTAATGAAAATAGACTTTCCAGCATCAGTAAATTATGAGTTAAAATTAGAGAAGCTATCAATTACATTTGAAAATAATTTTGATAAATATGGAACTAAAGTGTGGAAAACTAAAGAGCAACTGGAATATTGCAGGAAAGATATGACATTCAAACTCTTCATGCTTCATTCTTATTGGTAATTATGCAATACAGGAAGAAAGTAAGCCTACAATATATGAGGTTAGTTAAGAAAAGAGGAGAAATTGTACTGGCAAGGAAGAGAAATTGAAATGATCAATAAATTTAATTATCTAGGAGTACAATTAAGCAGTAAGGGGGGTTAGAAAGAGCAGAAGAGAATGGCAATGGCAAAAGGTAAAATGGCATTAAAAGCTATTAAAGCATGCCTAGATAAATTACCAGGTATGCAAATAAAACAGCCGGAGAGAATTTACACAGCCATAGTAGAAGCAAAAATGCTGTATGAAGTAGTGATATGGGGTTTGGAGGAGGGGGATATAAATATGAATGTGATACATAGAGAATTCTGCAAACAAGTTTTTGGCTTACCACGAGCTTCACCAAATGGAGTGGCGCAACCAGAATTGGGAAGACTGGGCACTAGAGAGATAATGGTGTTAAAGGGAAAGGGTGTTAAAATATTAGGCAAGCATTAGGAGTTTAGATGAGTAGAATATTCTGCGCCAATGCTTGATAGTGCAGGAAAGACTAAATCAGAAAGATTCATGGCTAAATAAGATAAAGGAAATTATATTAAAAATAGGGTTGGATGTCATGTGGAAAAGCAGGGAATTATTGCAAAGTGGATTTTGGAAAGGACTTAGGTTAAGAACGGAAGATATTGAAAGGCAAGAAATTTTAGGAAGCTTCAAGTTGAAAAGCTCACTGGAAATTTATAGAGAGATAAAAGTGATGTGGAACAGAGAAAAATGCATTGATATTTGTGATAAAGCAGCAACAGAAGGCTTTGCATGGGCCAGAACAAGGGTGGTGAAACTGAAGGGTTTGGGAAGAGGGAGGAATCTGGAGAAATGCCCATTGTGTCTCCAAAGGGATAAAGAATGGCATTTGCTTTTAGAATGTGAAGAAACTAGGTTGCTTAGGGAGAAGATAGGTAAAAAAGGCTACCAAAAGAAATTTAAGCAATGAATCTCAGAAACTATTTGTAGTTGCAATTACTTTCTTGGAAGTGTTGAAAACAGTGTTGTTATGATAAATTAACTTTAAAGAGAGTCGATTAAAGACACTAGACAACACTTACTTTTAAATTTTTCCGGAACTAGCCTCTGAAACTAGTTCCGGAAAAATTTAAAAGTAAGTGTTGTCTAGTGTCTTTAATCGAATCTCTTTAAAGTTAATTTATTTGTAGTTGGTTTATTAATACTCGTCACTTACTTGTACAAGTAAGAGATTAATTTTGACGTCACTGTTACTAAATTTCTCCAAACACATATATCAAGCAATGAAGTTAATGAGTGTAAAAACCAGGAAAAATTTAATTGAAATTGGGAACATTTTGGGCAAATTAAGAGCCAAATGGTTGAGGAAGATAAGTAAATATGATGAAAATGAAGATGAAGTTATTTTAGATAAGATGCCAATAGGGACCCATTAGCTCGACAACCTCAGAGTTTGATTCTATTGGGCCCAAGGGTAACCAGCAACTCAGTGTAGTAATAAGTATGTAAATGTATAATAATTTGTAATTGAAATGGAAATAATGATTACTTACTTACTTACTTGTATGAGGATGATACCGTGTATAGCATAGGTGTTTTGTACATATATGTGTAAATATAAAATATAAAAAACAATTACTTGTAAAAAGCTGAAGCTACTGACAGTGAAGCAATCCAAGTATTGTGACAAAACTTCAACATTAAGCACACATTTACAGGCTGAGAATAAAACAGATTTTTTTTTTTTTTTTTTTTTTTTTTTTTTTTTGTAATTTACGTCCTTCAACGTTAAGTCATATCGGGCGGTGAATGAATTGGGTGAAATGTTGCTCAAATGAGTCCAAGGTCCATGAATTTTAGAGTTATATGACATTTATCTTGAAGGATAAGGGAAAACCCCAGAAAAAACCTTATCCAGGTAACTCACTCTGACCGAGATTCGAACTCGGGACCTCTTGAACGTGAGGCAGACATGCTACCAATATAACAGATATGTTACGAAACCAGTCCCAGAGGATATTACAAACAGATAAGTGATTTAGTGAAGTGTATTGCTTAATGTTGCAGTTTATTCATAATATATGTAGGTCATTCAATAATTAGTGGCTTCCATACATCAGGGATCCATCCACAACATCTTGTTGTCCTAATACTCGAACAGACTGCTCTACCGCTCCTCTAAGTGGTAATTTCATTTTAGCAAAAAGGTTGAAATCACATGGGCTCATATCTGGGGAGTATGGAGGATGCTCTAGAATTTCCCAGTTCCCTCTGCGAAGTAAATTAACAACATGGGCAGACATGTGACAGTGAGCTCCATCATGTAACACAATGGGATGAGAGTTCAGGAGATTTGGACATTTACAACTCGCAGCTGGTTGTAAATGGTGTTCCATAGAGTGACTGCAATATGCACCATTCACACGATTTCATTGAGGAATTAAATGAGTGATAAGAACACCGTCAAAATCATAAGCAACAATGAACATCACTAAGTGGATCCTGTTCTTGTCAATAATTTTTTGGCCATGGTGAACCAATGTTCCGCCACTCATTTTATAGTCTCTTTAATTTTGGCTGTAGCATCAAACCCAGGTTTCATCTAATGTTATGATATATTGAAGAAAATGCTCGCCTTCACGTTCAATGTGTAATCTCGCTGTTTCCATCCTATGCCACATTTTTTCCTCATAAGATTGTGTGGAATCCATCGAGCGCAGATTTTCCTCATCTTTAACTTCTTCTTAAGTATGTGGAAAATTGTACCAGGAGCAATTCCAAGTTCCCTTGCTAGTTCAATACATGTCCAACAACGATGTTCTTCCAGCAGTGCTCTAACAGCATTCACATGCACATCATCACTTTCTGATTACAGTCTGCCAGTTCACATTTTTGATGACCATCTTCCCTTCCTCTACAAAATGTATTCACCCACCTAGCCATGGTATAATATGGTAAAGTCTGTCTACCACAAGCTTCCAATAATTCTGTATGGCATTGTCGAGCATGATACCTCTAGCAATCTGAATCTTAATGAAGCATCTTTGTTCATATTTACTAAACATATTCAGAGCATTAAGGATAACAGCCTATAATTAAAATTACTAAAAATGCCTTATTAAATAAAATGATTAAATAAAATATTTCAAACTCACAGCTAACAAACACTAGATGCTCTTATTTTTCAATGTTATCAGTAGAGCCTGGATTTCTAAGCAAAATGCTTATAAATACTTTTTTGCTGAAATACAGTTTTTGCTTGCTTATTTTATGCTTTTTAATTAAAATAGCTTATTTTATCCAAATCATATTAATTTAAAAGTAAATTTTCACTCTTGGCCATCATTTTATCTTCAGACAGTTTACATCGTCTCATTGAAAGAGTTAGGAGCCAATATAAAAACAGGATCTTCTTGTCTCTAGCTTAAAGAAAGTGTTTGTACTGTTGCCAATTAAAATAATAAATAAACACTGGCGTGACAGCCCTAAAAGGGCCAAGGCCTACCAACCCGTCTGCCGGCCTCTCGTCCACTTATGCAAGGTAGAAGCGGGTGATCATCCAACAGATACAGGGAGGAGATGTGATCAGCATCTCAGCATCCCTCAGCCGGAATGTTGGTTTTCGTGACTAGGGCACTTACCTAGCGTAAGCTCCTCACTTCCCTCACGATGCCGAGTGGGCACCAGCCCCACACTCGGGACTTAAAATCTGCACCCCATGGGTGGGATCGAACCTGGTCCACTTTACAGTCGCTGATTAGAGTTAAAAGATTTCATGAAGTCCTTCCAAATTTGTCTTTACTTCCCCAGCCAGTTTTAACTCGATCGGGTTGTTGGTTAAAGGCCGTGTCATTCTACGCAGAACATTTCAATGAAGTAAAACAGTGTTGTGCTCCTTAGATGCAGAAGATGCAAGCAACATCACCACAGCACAAGAATGCTTTGCTAATATTGGCATCCAAGATAAGATAAGGTACATCCATAACTGCTTCTCCAAAATACCTCCTATTATAACACAGATGGAAGTTCCAAATAATACCCTGGAACATTCACTTTCTTTGATAGACAAAATTTCAGTAATGTTGTCTTCAGAGACTCATGGTATTGTTAAAACTACCTTTGAGAAACTCAGTAAGGTATTAACGAAAAAACCCAGGTTACAAAACACTCTGTAAAATTTCTATAAAACTTTCTGATACAGAAACGTATATCGAAAGGAAATTCATTAAAAAAGAACTGTGGTGCTTTTCCCATGTTCCAGTAACGTCATGTGATGTTGAGAGATCATTTTCACAGTATTAAAAATTTTTCACTGAAAAACACAGGAGCTTCATACAACAAAATTTCAAGACAACTCTCTCGTGTACTGTAACCAGCATGAGTAAGATAAAAATTCTACCAGAAAGTACGTTTATGATTACATTTTTATTTTCTATTTTCTATTTGCTTATTTTTGGTGCTTATTTGTTTCATTTTTCATGCTTACTTGCTTGCTTATTTCACCTATTGATTGTGCTTACAAATCCGGGCTCTAGTTGTCAGCTTACATGATTTACCGCTGACAACACCAAATGCAGGCAGTGTTGCCACTAATTTTTTAATGACCCATGTATAAAAGAAATTGTACACAGTAACAATAAGTCAGTCATCCAGTAGAGATAAGTTTGTAGGTATTATGTCAGCTGTAGTACATCTTTTTGCAGGCAGCTGCTAGTAGCAAAGGTAATATTAAGCATAAACTTGCTTCACTACACTAGAAAATTAGGTCACTGGCATTGAATTATTGTCCCTATTGTAAATTGCTACAGTAGCAAAGCATGTTGTAGCATAGCAGCACATCTCTACTCATTTAACCTAGCACTAAAGATCAGACCTTGAGAGCCCAGTTCTGCAAAAATCTGTATTTTTATTACAAATGTCACTAAATAATTTTCTATGGTTTATCAAGAGAGTCTGCTAATACTTGCATGCAAGGAGTAAGAGCACATTGTTGATTTGTGAAATAACAAAGTAGCAATTCTGTTGCAGGTGCCACAAGATTTGGTAGTATCTTGGAATGGAGGAGCTATGCTTCAAACACAACTATTAAGAGATGACTTCTCACTATGGGGTGAACTGCGCATAAAGTGTGTGGCTTCAGTAATGGGACTTTATAACATTAGCAGTGGTAGTATTGCAATATGGCTGCATAATAATGTCCCTACTGCAGTTGTTAGGACGGAAGGTGCACAAACAGGTTTGAAGATTTTTTCTTTAGAAGTTTGCTTTTTCTAAGCCATCCATTGCATTGCATGCTATTGACAAAATCAACAAAATCGAAAGTCTGTTCAACCCAGCCATATGGTCTAACCTTGAAAACAATATGTTTTCAGTTCTTAACTTGAAAATGTGTAAAAAAAAAAAAAACAGCCACTTTGAAACAAAAATCAGCCCACCGAGGTTATTCGGTAGTCTTCCCTACGGGGTTGACACGTGTAAGTGGCATATCCACTTCCATCCATTTTGATTTGATGGGGGCACTTTTTAGACTCCAAGTATTGTTCCAAGTAAAGCACCCCGGAGCTATTCATTGCTCCTGGGTTGATAGAGGGCGGAGTCTTTGGACTTTCAGGTAGACTTTGTTGTACAAAGTCCCTTCCCTCCTTACCTACACGACCTAATAGCGCACATACATATACAGGATTTAGGTGGAACCAGTTTTCCACTTTGATGTCTTGATGGGGAGCTTTTTAGATTCCAGGTATTGCCCCAAGGAAAGCAACCTGGAGCTGTCCATTGCTCCTAGATTGATATAGGCCAGAGTCTTTGGACTTTCAGATAGACTTCATTGTACAAAGTCCCTTCCCTCCTTACCTGCACTACCTAATAGCACACATACATATACAGGACTTAGATGGAACCAGTTTTCCACATGATGCCATTCACACTGTTTCAGTTCTAGTTTATTATAAAGCTGTTGTGATTTAAACCCAGCTACATGTTACAATATATGAAATAAACAATTATAAGTTTACTAATGTACATAATTAGAAGCCATCAACAAATAATTCCCTATTATCTGTTGGTACTGTTGAAATGGTTTTTCATACTTTGTTACCTTCTTTAATTGCATTAAATGTATTATGTTCCAACTGAAATGTAAACAAAGTGACGTTTCAAAACCTGTATAGGTACAGTCTGGTGTGCTCCAGGGGTCTTTTTGGGACCTTTATTGTTTATTCTGTATATTAATGATATAAAAACTGTGGCACAGGTAGCTTTAAGTCTGTATGCAGACGATGCCACACTAGGTTTCAGCAACAGCGACTTACTAAATCTAGAAGTCGATGCCAATTTGACCTCCAATACCGTGGCAAGTATTTTAATGATATCAGACTGTGTACTAATACACAAAAAAAGTGAATTAATTCTATTTGATTTTAAGAGATGTCCACTCAAAATAGACAATAGTCTAGTCCAGTATCTAAAAAGTGTAAATATTTTAAGTTTAATCCTCAATGACAAATTAACTTGGAACAAACACACTGAAGAACTAGAAAGAAAATTAAGCTCAGGACTCTTTGTGTTGCAATATTTAGCCAATTTTCTCTCAGTAGATACTAGTAAGTTAGTATATTTTGCATTAACATATTCACACATTTCTTATGGCATCGAGCTGTGCAGACACACTTCCAAATTAAACTTTAACAGAATTTTTCTCCTTCAGAAAAGAGCTATTAGATACCTGGCAAAAATAACACGTATGAGTTCATGCAGGCCCTATTTTAAAAATATTAAACATACTTACTCTTCCCTCCACATTTATTTTTGCGAACAATCTTTTTGTACATAACAAGAATACAACCTCCACTAATTCCAATATTTACACATATGAAACAAGAGGAAAGAATAATGTGACTTTGTGGGTTCGTAAAATTAAAAGTCCAAGTTGCAGAAATTCAAAATGTTCTTTATTTCTATAGAAATACACTTTGCACACCTCTGAAAACAGCATAACACACACGTACGCAATC
The DNA here is from genome assembly GCA_030765055.1 of Mantis religiosa. Classification (NCBI taxonomy): domain Eukaryota; kingdom Metazoa; phylum Arthropoda; class Insecta; order Mantodea; family Mantidae; genus Mantis; species Mantis religiosa. The sequence continues at coordinate 116,293,325 of CM060959.1, forward strand.
TTCCAGTTTGCACACTGCTGACTAACAACTGCACTCCTTACGGCTTCCTACCAAACTGACTCGCCTCGACCAGTGTAGTCACTTTTATCCATTAATCGCTTGTTCTGGAAGTTTCCTGACTCCTCACAAAGCATAATGGTCTTTCACGACGCCAACGGAGCTGTTCCGACATTTCTCTGGCTGTCTTTTCCTGCTCCTTCAGCAAGTGCCAATCCGTCACATAAGTAGGCATGGCCTCAATGCTATCTGTCTCTTTCTTTCCTGCCAGTTGGTTTTCTCATGACTTCGACGATCATGTGACAATAACTATATAGTTAAAGGACACAGGCTAAAACTTTTTGAACATAAGCCCCAATACTTTGGTCCAAAACTACTTAACAAGCTTCCGGAAAGTCTAAAAAATACTGTGTCAGCTGCTAAGTTTAAATCTAAACTGACTAAGCCCTTGTTAAGCAGAGCCTACTATAGTATAGATCAGAGGCGTCATTGTCACTGAGGGTGACTTCCCTCCTTTTCCCCTTCAGCTTTTCACTTGTAGCGCGGTGTTGCAAGGGAACAACTGACTGACATTGGCTATTGCAGTACGTCTACAACCCTTTGTATTTTAAAACAAATACAAGTAAGCAGCGAATCATCAACATGTCCCGTTACAGAGCCCGACATCAACAAATTCAATTCAATTCAATACAGATTTATTCATCCTTTAAAATCAAATATGTACATAATACCTTGATATAGGATACATCAGTAAATTTATACACTATATTACAAAGTTAAACATCAAATATACCTAACCTACATTCCATTACAATGTACCACAAATTGGATATAATTATAAATGAGAAAAATGAATAAGTTAAGTAAATTAATGTCTTATGAGTATCTGGATTTGTTAAGTGCAGATATTCCTTTACTGTGTAAAAGCAGTGCTCCAGCAAGAAAGCCCTTGTTCTAGTTTTAAACACGTAGTTATCTATGCTTTTGAAGTCATTAGGAAGGGAATTATAAACTATTGTACAGGAATGCAGTACTCCATTCTTAAACTTTGTAGTTCTGTTTGAGGTTACATGTACATCCTTAATATGCCTCGTGTAATGCATATGAACACTTCCGTTGTTTTGAAAGTTAAATTTATTTCTTTTTACAAATAAAGCTGTCTCCAGTATATAAACATATGCCAAAGGAAGTATGCAAAGCTTCTTGAACAGTGGCTTACATGAACAGAATTTTTTCGTTGCCTATAATTCGAATGGCTTTTTTTTTGTTTAATAAATATATCTTTGGCTTCTGGTGAATTTCTCCAAAATATTATTCCGTATTTAATTATAGAATGTATATGTGAATATTAGGACTTTAAATGTACACGAAGGCTGACATTTTGACTTAATATTCAAAGCATATATATTCCTGCTTAATTTGGTTAATACATGGTTTGTATGAGTTTTCCATTTTAAGTTATCCTGAATCCACAAGCCTAAAAAGTTTGTTTCACTTTTGTATGAAATTAATTTATTATTTAATTTTACTTCAGGAATACTTTCATTGTTTCCTCTGTCAGTAATACTAAATTTAAGACAAACTGTCTTATCTGTCAAAATTTAACTGTATTGGAACACCACAGTGAAGCGAAATAATTTAATAATGTCTTATCTGTGTTTATAACCAGGTTGTTATTAGCTATCCATGATACCAAGTCTTTACTAGTGTGACTTAATGTATTATTTAATGTTTCGTTACTGTTTCCTGTTATTAGTTAGTGTCATCTGCAAACAGTACAGTGTTATGAGCCTTGATGTTATTTACAAAGTCATTTATATATAAGATGAATAGAAACAGGCCCAGAATTGAGCCTTTTGTTACTCCATATGTAATGTCAAGTAAGTCTGATCTAATTGCCGAATGAGTATTGGTATTAGGGTTTGTGTCAAAAATCTCTGTTAATTGCTTTCGATTTGTAAGGTAAGTTTCAAACCAGCTGTACACTGGTCCTTGTATGCAAGAACAATAAGAACTCCATTTAAATTATGAACTAATAATTATTAACATGTAGCTATAAAGGTATAATTCACAATGGTATTCTATACACATTATGTGCATAAAAATATGAATAAATAGTTTAACAATCCTCCATTGAATCTTCCCCATGCTCTTCCTCACCCCAGTATCAATTACGTCAGCTGCAAAGATTAACTAGGAGGGGGAAAACGTAACCACACTGATTCCCCTCAATGACACCACGGGTATAGATGAATATTTTGATGACAGCTTCAACGATTTTGAATATTATCATTATCATCATCATCATCATCCTTTATTCACCATTAAGCTTACATGAAACAATAGGTTTCATCAGTTATAAAAAGTATTTACAATGTATTTACAAGTACAGAAGGTTTACAAATTAATGCATATAAAATTCTAGGTGAAGTATGATTATTTGCATGGCTTAAGGTAGTAATTATCATAAGTTAATAACTTACAATCAATAGTTTGTTTTGTGTGTGTGTATGTGTGTGTGAGTGAAAGAGAGAGAGAGAGAGGATGAATGACAATTTTTGAGAATGTTTGTTAAAAATAATATATAATTATTAATTTATAGATGAGTCGGCTTCACTTACGTACCTATTTGGAGGACATGTTTCGCAAACCATCGTTTGCATCGTCGGCTCTTATGCGACTAAAGCTTGATCCAGTGGTGTGGGTAATTCTGGAGTTGCTGCTGCCATCTGTTGATTTAGTGATGAAATTAAATGTGGGATTCTCTTCTGGCGGGATTTCAAAGTTCATTAGTTGGTTTTTATGTTTTTCTACATATATTGATACATAAAAACATAAAAACCAACTAATGAACTTTGAAATCCCGCCAAAAGAGAATCCCAAATTTAAGTTCATCACTAAATCAACAGATGGCAGCAGCAACTCCAGAATTACCCACACCACTGGATCAAGCTTTAGTCGCATAAGAGCCGACGATGCAAATGATGGTTTGCAAAACATGTTCTCAAAATAGGTACATAAGTGAATCCAATGTGTAATAAATACGACTCATCTATAAATTAATAATTATTTTGCTTCACTGTGGTGTTCCAATACAGTTAAATCTCGATATAATATATAATGTCTATATTATGTTATAGTGAACAATTGATTGGTTGGTTGAAAAGGTCACAAATACTCTTTAAACTAAACAGCTGTTCACTTTTTAAAAATGCTTGCATGCAGCACCTGATATGGGCTAGTAAATTTATGTTTTATGTGAAATTGCCCACCTCAAAATACTGAAATCAATTAAATTCATATTCTATTGTTTCAGGAGCTGTGCCATCATCAAAACCAAGAAATATTAGTGTTTTAATTGCAATTAGTATACTACTATATTATTTCAGTATTTATAATATTTGTTAATTTTTAAATCAGGTAAAGAACTCTGTACTGTGATAATTATGTAAAATAGTTATATTGATATTATAAAGAGAACTGAGATAGCCACTCAGCAAATTTTGCCTAGTTATCCTATTTTATATATAAGAGCTTGCTGATACAATTTGTACATTAACCCAATAAATATATTTTAGAGCAGTATTTAAGCATAGGTAAATACTTTTTTTTTCTGTATACAGTTGCAAGTGGCTTTAAATGTGCTATTGTATGTATATTTTTATTTGTATATAATTATCTGATATTAAGAGGAATAAATCAGTAAACTGTTTCAAATTATACATTTATTCCTTTTTATTTTTCCTGGAGTACAGCAGGCAGGGGCAGCTCGTCCTTACATGCTGCAGTGCTACAGCATGCTCTTTTCTGTTTTATAAATCACATTGTATAAATTTTAAAAGACCATGTAAGTAACAAGGCATTATTATAAGTATAAGAAATCAAGTACAACCAATAATGAACTCTTGATGCATGGAAAACAACTGCGTAACTAATGGAACGCATAAGTGATGTCAACGTGCTGAGAGCCAGCAAGCTCGGTAATCAGTTACTGCGTATTCATACAACCTTCTCCTCTTGCCTCCGTAATGTCCCAAGTTCCCTAGATTTTCGCACAAATGCATGCTGCATCTGGGTGTTGCACAATGCTCATTCACTGCACAGTGAAGTAGGGCCGCCAACACCCATAGTTATAGCTGTAGAACTTGAATATGCATTGAAAATCATTTAACAATCTATCATTGCTTTATATTTTAGTTCTAGAAACTAATTCTATTCTCCTTATGTAAACAGATCCAATATCTAATGGTTATTAAATTGCAGGGTAGATTGTTTCTGATGCACCTATCATATTGGCACGATACTTCATTCCCGCGACCTTAATGAGAATCCTCCATAATAAGTGCATGTGGTTCACATGCTCACATTGTATCCAGGTATTTCTTTGTGTAATGTTATTTAGTGACTATAACAGTTTCTTTATTTTGTGTGAGTGTGAAATGTGCTATAAATTCACTTCATTTAGTGTATGAGTAATTTAATTTTACAAAAACTTTAACATACATTGGCGTATGGACTTCATTTTTCGAAACTAGGAGAGTTGCATGGCCTTTTTCCCGCAGCACACTATTATTTTTCAGCACGAGCCGCCACTGATAGCAGGTAATTACAAGAAGCAATAAGAGAACAGTGAGTAGTGCCAGTGTGTCTACATGGTATTGACATACTTTACTAGGGATGGAGGATGGTAGTTTTAGTCTTATTTTCAATTGATATCTCCAAATACTAGTATTAAAACTATCAGCCTCTCCGGCTAACAATATCTCAAAATTATTAATAGCTAGCAGACCTAATTGACATTGCATGGTAATTCTGTAAGAGTTGAAAAGAAGGATGTGAATGGTTTTTGAATGTCACGAGTAATCTGTAATTTGCAATCATATTTAAGGTGTATCCATACTTCTGTTCAGATTATTTAAATGGTGCAAATTTACACACAGTCCAGTTTTTAAGTTATATGATCTACTATAACTTACTATAATTTTAACAAAATTCTATTGTCAAGTGCACAAATTATTACCCCTGAACAAGTATAATAGTTTTAGCTATAGTGTGATCCATATAAACCTGAACCACTTCAATAGGCCATAACTTCTGAACGAATAATACGACACGCGTGCAACTATGGGAGAATATAATACACAATTGGGAGATTACATTACACTATTTACATCTAAGAGAAAATGTTAGAAATGTCCTTCACCAGCATCTATACATGTTTGAACTCTATATAGAATAAAAAGAAGTATTTCAGAAAGTGGAGTGCCATTGTTACTAAAATTAGGCAAGTGAGTCAACCTTGTATATACTTTTCTCCACTTACAAGTTTTTTATGAAGACTAGTTTCTGGGGACTTCTCCCCTATCGTCAGCTCTGTGGTAGACTGATGATGCATCCGGTGTCTACATCTGGCTTGGTGTTGTGCTGCCATCTAACGTCCTGGTAAGTTTGATGACGTCATCTACCGCGGGAATTTCAAAATTCATCAAGAGGTCCTGTTTTTTCGTAATAAATATGTTTTCCCAAATCTGTAGTTCCAGAGGTTTCTTTGCCTGTTTGATCAGTTCTATTTCTTGTTTTATGTTGTGATTCTCAGACCAAAAGTGATGTGCTACGGCCGACTTGTCCATTTGTTTGAATTTAATATTTCTGAAGTGTTCTTTCATTCTTGTTCCTAGATTCCTTTTGGTCTTACCAATGTATATCTTGTCACAATCCTGGCAACTCATTTGGTAAATGCCTGATAATTGAGTTTTCGGTGTGCTATTTTTTAGAGGGTGGTTTAGTAAGTTGCGGATGTTGTGTTTGTTTTGAGGGGCTAATTTTATGTTGAAGCTCTTAAATATCTTTTCAAATTTTTTGAAGTATTTTGGATGAAATGTAAATTTTCCATATCTGGTGTTTGGGTTTTCTAGTTTTTTTAACGTAGTAATGTCCTTTAAGTATTTGTTTCTTTTGTGTCTATAGATCAGTTTTTTGATGAAATTTGTGTTATAGTTGTTCAGTTCGGCATGCAGTTGTTCAATACATAGGGTGGTTAATTTGATGTATTCCTCTATTTTATCATCTGCAGATAAAATAGGGGAATACATCAAATTAACCACCCTATGTATTGAACAAAACAGCTTCACGTTCTCCAGCAAGATCTTCCAACAAACAGCAGGCTTGGCCATGGGTAACCCTCTTTCACCATTACTAGCTAATCTGTTCATGAGTAATTTGGAAACACACATTACTAATTTCCACATATTTTCAAATGTTGGCATAGATATGTCGACGATGTGTTTGCGATAGTCCCTAGAAGACTAACCGAGGATGCTATAAAGTTGCTAAATCTACAAGAAAAATCCATAGTTTTCACCACTGAAGTAGAGCAGGATGAATGGCTACCTTTTCTATATTTGAAAATCATTAGAACACCAACAGGATTACAATTTGGAATATACCGAAAAGCAACACATGTTGACAATTACATTAAATGCAACCCATTCAACCCAGTACAACATCAATATGCAGTATTCCATATTTTAGTTCACAGATTAATCAACATTCCGCTAACAAAAACAGAATATGAACAGGAGTACGCTCACATACACCAGGTTGCCGAACTGAACAACTATAACACAAATTTCATCAAAAAACTGATCTATAGACACAAAAGAAACAAATACTTAAAGGACATTACTACGTTAAAAAAACTAGAAAACCCAAACACCAGATATGGAAAATTTACATTTCATCCAAAATACTTCAAAAAATTTGAAAAGATATTTAAGAGCTTCAACATAAAATTAGCCCCTCAAAACAAACACAACATCCGCAACTTACTAAACCACCCTCTAAAAAATAGCACACCGAAAACTCAATTATCAGGCATTTACCAAATGAGTTGCCAGGATTGTGACAAGCTATAAATTGGTAAGACCAAAAGGAATCTAGGAACAAGAATGAAAGAACACTTCAGAAATATTAAATTCAAACAAATGGACAAGTCGGCCGTAGCACATCACTTTTGGTCTGAGAATCATAACATAAAACAAGAAATAGAACTGATCAAACAGGCAAAGAAACCTCTGGAACTACAGATTTGGGAAAACATATTTATTACGAAAAAACAGGACCTCTTGATGAATTTTGAAATTCCCGCGGTAGATGACGTCATCAAACTTACCAGGACGTTAGATGGCAGCACAACACCAAGCCAGATGCAGACACCGGATGCATCATCAGTCTACCACAGAGCTGACGATAGGGGAGAAGTCCCCAGAAACTAGTCTTCATAAAAAACTTGTAAGTGGAGAAAAGTATATACAAGGTTGACTCACTTGCCTAATTTTAGTAACAATGTTTGCACTCGTCTCACCATATTCTCTCAAGTTTTACGGAGAGTATTACTTATTTCAGTTCAAATGGATTCCTTGAGAACATCAATTGTCTGTGGCCTATTCTTGTAAAATCTCTCTTGTAACCAGTTTCTTTGATAATCGAATAATTTTGAAAGGTCTGTGGCTCCCCAGATCCCCTGACCAAACTTCGCCAGTTTTTTTCATGTGCGGGTATCTGAAAAATAGAGTGTACAAGAATAGGCTGTGGACAATTGATGTTCTTAAGGAATCAATTCGAACTGAAATAAGTAACATTGGTGATGATACTCTCCATAAAACTTCAGAGAATATGGTGAGAAGACTGCAAACATTTATAGATGCTGGTGGAGGACACTTCCAACATTTTCTCTGAGATGTAAATAGTGTAATGTAATCTCCCAATTGTGTTTTATATTCTCCCAAAGCTACACGTGTGTCCTATTGTTGGTTCAAAAGTTATGGCCTATTGAAATGGTTCAGGTTTATATGGATCGCACTATATAAGTGGTACAAAATAAAGTAAGGATAGCTTCTAAAACTTTCAGAGTGCTATGTAATTTGAAATAAGGCTTAGATATATGTGTTGCCGATTAGGTGGGTTTCATCTAGAGAGATAAGCTCTATTATTTAATATCTATCCACTAAGAAGACCCCTGGAAATAGTCTTATCGCACCAGTTGTGTTGAAGTACTTCTCAAAGAAGATTATCACCTTTCTTGCCTCTTTATACAGTGCAGTTTTCCACATTGGTTATTTTCCCAAAGCCTGGAAATATGTTGAGGTCATTGCAGTGCAGAAGCCTAATAAACCTCCTAGTTCCCCTCAGAGCTATCGTCCAATTAGCCTTTTACCGACTCAGTCCAAACTTCTGGTAAAGCTCTTTCAAAAAGTCTTCTTCGGTTTATTTCTGATACCTCAGTTATACCTCCCCAACAGTTTGGATTCAGATAGCTTCATTCTAGTACTCACAGGCTACTAAGGCTTACTCAACATATCACTCATCGCTTTGACGCAAAAGAGCATACTGTGGCAGCATTTCTAAATTTCACTCAGACATTTGATAAGAGTATGGCACAATGGCCTTCTTTATAAAGTAGAATACAAAACAAAAGATGAAATCCCATCAGTTAACAGATCCAGAATATGCAAAATAAGTTGTAAAAATTGTGAAAAATGCTACATAGGTCAAACAAAAGGAAATCTAAAACCAGAGTCAAAGAACACTAGAAACATCAGAATGAAATAAGAAGAAAAGTCAGCAGTAGCATTTCATTTTTGGAACGAAAATCATGACAATGATCCAAATCCAAAATTATTAAAAGGAGTGATAAACCAAAATAAACTAACATTGGAGAACATATACATATGTAAAAATAAGGACTGCATAATGAACTTTGAAATCCCAACAGTAGATATTTTGACAAAGAAGTTCATAGTTCCACCACCAGAGAAGGGAGCAGACAACAGATGCTAATTGGAGAGAGATAGAAAATGGAGGCAATGGCCTTTGAAACTAGTCCCTCAGTAATATAAAAAAAGTAAGTGATGAGTGTCAATAAACCGACTACAACTAGTTTTTACAATTAGATTACCTAGGTCTTCGGCTATACTTACTTCGCTTGATTACCAGCTATCTTAAGGAACAACAATTTTTTTGTGCATATTGGTACAACATATTCCATACACCATACTACTCTAGCCGGCATGCCCCAGGGTAGCATTCTTGCACCTCTTCTTTACAGTCTATATACTGCTGATATGCCTGAAGTTCCTGCAACCAGTACCCCCTATTTGCTGACAATACAGTCATCTTTACCTTGCACTTTTCCATTGCAACACTACAATCTTCTTTGGACATTTTCCTGCACTGGTTATCCTCTATAACACTGAGGTCCCTTATTTACCTTCTGAATGTGCAGTTAAATATCTTGATGCCCATCTTGATCGTCAGCTGACATGGAGTACACATATCAAAAGCAAACTTAACCAAGCCTATGCTCGTCTTCATAAGTTGCATCCATCCTTAACTGCAAGTCCTCCCTATGAGTTGAATGTACACTGTTACTGTACAAGTACGACCACTTCATCTATATGCCAGTCTGTATGGGGATGTGCTTCACCGACTCCAGGTGTTTTAAAACAAGATACTGTGACTTGTCTGTGAATGCCCCATGGTACATTCGGAATACATAGCTATACAGAGAATTGAGCATTGTCAGCATAAATGAGTGCATTTCTACAACTACAAGATTCTTTGCTCACCTTCCTCGTGTATCAGGTGCTTTTTCTTTCAACTGGGACACCACCTAGATGCTGCACCATGACTGAAGGTACGCTTACCACGGGATATTTTATTTCTATAAAGTGCTGAAGTTTACATTCCCACTAATCAGATAATTAGTTTCCTTGAGGACTCCAATAGAATATCGTCTTTTCGTTATTCTATAATTTTATTCTATATCTGTAGCTCCACAATTTGTATAGCACTAACAGTGCTAATTGAAATTTAAAAAAAAAATCCAGTAATTCAGTAATTCCAAATGTGAGCTGAAATAAGTGTATTGACAGATAAGTTAAATCATAGGGACAAAAAGACCAGCTATTAGACATGCCGACATCTTTTGCTGTAAACGAACTTAGATCGCCGTCAATCCCACACAACCTCAGACTTCTTCAGATACGTCTCCACCTCAGTTGGTGGCTGTATTGGAAGTTTAAATATAACTTACGATATTTGTCATGCCTATTTAGTACATTAACTGTATAATATTTTGATCCAGTGTCTTAAACAATGCAAATTTCAATATAAAAGACTGATAATATGGTAGATGTAGTTTTATCAGAGTTGTATGGCAGCATATAATTGAAAATATGCAAAAGTTTATCAAAGTTGTAGAGTAGTTAATCATTTTTGGCAGATTCTAAAATCCAAACTTACCAAATATTGTCAAAAATCATATCATAAATACCACTGTTAACAAAGTTCATTGCGATCAATTGTATGCATACTTTCTCAACATAGTATGGTGATGTGAAATGGAAACTAACCATTACTTGTAATCTTTGTACAGAGTAGGTGTTGCCATATCATCCAATATGCTTCACTCACCTAGGAACAGTGACTTTAACTAGAGTGCATTCTTTTTAATGTGGCAAGCCAGAAGTAGGTTTCACAATCACAGACTGTTAACATGATTCATTTATGGAAATTAATTGTTCTTTCACACTGGCCGTGCGTAGGCTAAATTGTGGAAACGTAGAGTCAGACTGAAAAATTCAATGCCATAGCCGGGATTTGAACCACGGATCTTCTGGTTTCCGTCCAGCCGCTCTGCCATTGAGCTACTATGGCCAACGTGCCGATATGACATTAAATTCTCCAATTGACTCATATTTTCCCGGTAGTGTTTTACCGGGAGAATTTAATGTCATATCGGCACGATGGCCATAGTAGCTCAATGGCAGAGCGGCTGGATGGAAACAGAAGATCCGTGGTTCAAATCCCGGCTATGGCATTGAATTTTTCAGTCTGACTCTACGTTTCCACAATTTAGCCTACACACAGCCAGTGTGAAAGAACAATTAATTTCCATCAATTGACCTAATAGTGGTTAACTATAAAACCCGGGCCTTAAAGTACTTACACGATGTAAGTCACCATTAAGGTAGTTGTCTCATGTGTTTATGAGAACTCGTAAGTGGTTTACCGGGAAAATATAAGTCAATTGTAGAATATAATGTCATATCGGCATGTTGGCCATAGTAGCTCAAAGGCAGAGCAGCTGGACGGAAACCAGAAGATCCGTGGTTCAAATCCCGGCTATGGCATTGAATTTTTCAGTCTGACTCTACGTTTCCACAATTTAGCCTACACACGGCCAGTGTGAAAGAACAATTAATTTCCATCAATTGACCTAATAGTGGTTAACTATAAAACCCGGGCCTTAAAGTACTTACACAATGTAAGTCGCCATTAAGGTAGTTGTCTCATGTGTTTATGAGAACTCGTAAGTGGTTTACCGTGAAAATATGAGTCAATTGGAGAATTTAATGTCATATCAGCATGTTGGCCATAGTAGCTCAAAGGCAGGGTGGCTGGATGGAAACCAGAAGATCCGTGGTTCAAACCCTGGCTATGGCATTGAATTTTTTAGTCTGACTCTACGTTTCCACAATTTAGCCTACACACGGCCAGTGTGAAAGAACAATTAATTTCCATCAATTGACCTAATAGTGGTTAACTATAAAACCCGGGCCTTAAAGTACTTACACGATGTAAGTCGCCATTAAGGTAGTTGTCTCATGTGTTTATGAGAACTCCTAAGTGGTTTACCAGAAAAATATGAGTCAATTGGAGAATTTAATGTCATATCGGCACGTTGGCCATAGTAGCTCAATGGCAGAGCGGCTGGACGGAAACCAGAAGATCCGTGGTTCAAATCCCGGCTATGGCATTGGATTTTTCAGTCTGACTCTACGTTTCCACGATTCATTTATGTTGATGCATATATCATATTAATAAAGCTCCTGTGACCTCTTGTTTCTATTTTCAAAATAGTTATTTTAGTACTCTCTTTCTACAATTTTCTGTACACTGTTTTTTCACATCTGGTATAGTATACTCTTACCACGACAAGAAGTTAGCTATGAGCTGCAGGGTTTACACATATCTGCCCAGCTTCCAGCACCCAGACACAGCTAATGGTTGGTCTCTTTCAGAACAATGAATGGTCTGTGCAAAACAATAGCCAAAGTGTGCCACTTCCCAAATCCAGAAGATCTATTTTGGTATTTTTAAGTACCTACCTTTTTCCGAACATTCACTTTGTATTTTGGGCATACATAAGGGGCTGATTAGTATCCAGTCAGACAGTTTAAAGTTCAACTGAGTTCAAGAATAGTGCTGAGTGCACTCAGTTGTAATTCGATTTGATGGGTCAGCTGTGCTTTGTTCTGAGAATGTACAGTGTGATTAAAGTGTAATGATTACATTACACTTAGTGATAGTGTTTAGCAGCAACTAGTGTTATGGATGAGTAGAGTCAGACTGAAAAATTCAATGCCATAGCCGGGATTTGAACCACGGATCTCCCGCTCTCCGTGCAGTTCCTCTAAACCACTGAGCTACTATGGCCAACATGCCGACATGACATTAAATTCTCCAACTGACTTGTATGTTCACCGGTAGACCACTAGGGGTTCTCATATGCTAAGAGACATAGTGCTGTTCCCCTTATCCCAGAGAAATTTAGTTTTACCAGTAATATTTTATGGTTTACTACATCATATGCTTTTGTGAGATCCATAAATAATCGTAATGTTTACACAGAAAATGAAGCTATTTACAGTGGAGTAACAAACACTATACAAATAAAAATATTTAGTAAATAAATATTTAGTTGGTTTTATGAGTTTTTTCGAAATTCAAGTTACTAAAGCTATTCCTTTGATTTTTAAAACATGGTATAGATATGTTGATGATATTTTTGCTATTGTTACTGAAAAACAAATTAATGATGCTTTAAAATTACTAAATTTACAAGATAAAGCTATAAAATTCACGTTAGAAACTGAAATTAATGGATTTCTTCCTTTTCTAGATTTGAAAATAATAAGAAATAATAACAAATTAGATTTTGGTATTTATAGGAAATCTACTCATATTGATAATTACATAAATAAAAGTTTTAACCCTTTTCCACATAAATTTGCTGTTTTTAATAGTTTTATTTATAGATTAATAAATATACCCCAAATAAAGAAGACTTTAATAAAGAATATAAACATATTATTAATACTGCTTTAATTAATGGTTTAATAAAGATTTTATACAAAAGAAAATTGAAAAATTTAAATATCAGAAAAGTATTAATGATATTTCTACTCTTAAAAAAATAAAAGATGATTATAAATTTAAAAAATTTACTTACCATCCTTGGGTTAATAAACATTTTCAATTTTTTTTTTAAAGAAGTTGGTATAACTTTAGTTCCTCAAAATAAATATAGCATTAAAAATTTATTACAATTTTCTAAAAAAGATAAAATTCCTAATAATAAAAAATCTGGTATTTATCAATTTAATTGCTTAGATTGTGATCAGGTTTATATTGGAAAGACAAAACATAGTTTGGAAACCAGAAAGAAAGAACATTTTCGTAACATTAGATATAAACAAATTGATAAATCAGCCATGGCAGATCATTTTTGGTCATTTAACCATGAAATAAATCCCGAAGTTAAATCATTAAAACAATTAAATGGTCCCATAGATTTAATAGTTTGGGAAAAAATATTTATTTTAAAAAATAAAAATCGCGTAATGAATTTTGACATACCGCCAATTGATTCTGTTTTTAGGTTTGTTTCGTCTTCAGATGTTGGTAATACATAAATATGTAAATGCATGGTATCCTTGACAACGAATTGTGTTGACTGAAGATGTGGGCAAATATCCATGAAATTAATTTTGCAAAAACATAATACAAGTATTGTCATCAGCTTCTTAAGTTAAGTGGAGAATATTTACTAAATATTTTTATTTGTGTAATCCTAATGTTTTTTCTTTCTGCTCAATTGTGTGAACTTTTTTTCTAATAAGGTCTAAACAGCTGTTTCTGTTGATCTTTTATATCTGAAACCATTTTGCAAATCTGTTATGATGGTATTTTTTTCTAAGAAACTAATTATTCTGTAGTACATAAATTTTCTACGATTTTTGGAAAGGCTGATAACATTCATACTGGTCTGTAATTTTGTATATTGTGAACTGGCTCTTTTCTGTGTAATGGCTAACTGTGTAATTTACTTCAGCAATCTTAAGTTTTTCCAGAAATACTCCTAATTCAAAGGATTTATTATACACATGATTCAAAACACACAGCTCTAGATGCAAGGCTATGGTTGTTGTATAATACTCCACGATGGATGCCGACACCATCGCAATCCTTAGACATGAATCCAATAGAGAATTTGTGGAGTATATTGGACAAAAATATTAGGAATCATCAGATATCTAATATAAAGGATCTACAGAACGCTCTACTAGAGGAATGGCATAAACTTACAGTGGAAATAACACAATTTTTGGTAAAATCCATGCCATGGAGAATGCAAGAGATTATAAAGAGGAATGGAGGGCCTACTAAGTACTAACCGTTATCTACATGCTACACCATTTTCATTTTGCAGAGGAATACTTATTTTGCATCCCATACTGCATATATTTACTTTTCATGTTTATGTTCATATGAATAGATACTATATGTTTCTTTATTGTATTCTCTTTTTCAATAATCAATAAATAAGAGTGCCCTGCTGTACTTTATTCTGATGATTTTCCACTATTCATACATCCTTAAACATAAACTTATGCATTAGACGAATACTTTTTGAAGTAACTATAGGAGGCTTTTACTTGAAAAACAACTGCCTACTACAGGCATCATTAGTGGTATGCAGTACTGGAGGGTGGCATGTGGTCAGCGAAGTCCTTTCTAGCTGGTTTATGCAGTCTTCACAATTAGGGGCCATTACTTTTTGATCAACCAGCACTTCAATTAGCTCCTGGGGCTGAGTGCACCCCAGACCATATCTCCCATGCTGGTACCGGATACTGATCCTGGGTCTCCCAGTTAGTTAACAGCAGCACACCACCATGCTAAGATGACCTATTCCTCTATTTACTTTATGTTAATCGAGATAAAGGTTTGTAGAAATACCTACTTTCTGATAACTACAACAGGAATAAGAGTAAAGTAGGCTTAAGTGATAGTCAAATCTTTAAGAACAGGTCACTACGTCATTAAAAGAACACTTAAGCAACATCAAGCAAAAAGAAACAGATAATTCGGCAGTAGCAGCACAGTTTCGGGATCATAACCACGACTTAGAATAGAAAACCCAACTACTTGTACTAAAACCAGTTCACATGAACCACGAATTTAACTTTTGGGAAAACATTTATATAAAGAAATTCAATAACACATTTAATGAATTGTGACATTCCACTGGAAGAAAATATTTGCTCACCCTAACTGAATCACCCCCAGAAGTCTCATCTCCTGAGAACCATCATCAGCTGCAGCAACGAAAGTTCTAGCCAGTCGACTTCCTGATAATGCCTTCAAGTGGAGTCAGAACATATTGGAAAAATAAATGTGTGGTATTGAAGTATAGAGTATCTGAGTCGACTCACTGTATATTATATTACTTCACAGTGTTAATTCCAATTGCCTTTTCAAAAAAAACTTAAAAAAAAGTTAGAATATAAGTATCAGCCTTTGCAGCACTTAAGTGCTGATATTTCAATTATGAGGTTGGTGTGCAGATTGTTCTGGACATTAAATACAATAAGCAGAAGATACAGAATTTTGTCACTGCATATTTAATTCTGGACCATATGCACAAAAATGTATAAAGAAACCCATATTCAATGAATTAGATGCTCTTTTACAATAGTTTACCAAAACTGAGCAGGAGGTGTCATTATTTCAGATGTGACGTTTGCCAAAAAGACTGTTTTCTCACAAAGCTCTTGCAGAGAGAATTTAATGCCTCAAATGGTTGGCTAACCACATTTAAACAATGTCATTGGATTCGCAAACTTGCTGTGTAAGGCTAGCAACTTGGATCAAATGTTGCAACAGCTGATTCTTTCTGAGAGTCAGAAAATTGTGGAAGAAGAGGATTTCACAATAGACCAAATTTATAATGCAAATAAAAATGGCCAGTGTTGGGAATGTCTTGCTTTTAGGGTGAAATTTTTGTTTCTGGAGACAAGTCATCTTGATTGGAAAAAGAAAAACTTCCTGTTCATTCCAGGTTAGTAGGTATACAAGATTATCCCTCAATTTGTTCTCGGGCAGCAAGCCAGGTGAAAAGACGATTAGAAATCACGTTTCGGGAGTGTGCATCTCTCCCATCATCAGGATATTTGTTAAATGTTAAAACTACAAATGAAACTCTGGATATAATACAAATATAAACAAAGACAAAATACTATCAAAATTACATTACTGAACAAAACATTGTTTTCAGTAAATTAAATGCCAGGTCAGAAGATGGCGTGAGTATAGAAAATTAATTGGGTCAAAGAAACAACTACTTATCAAGCTGTATTGATCTGTGCTTCTTAAATCGACAGATTTCCATTTATAAGGCCGGTTTCCAAGAGGAACTAAACTGAAATCCAGCATCATGATTCAGTGTGCACCTTTCGGAAGAAATGGCCAAAGCCTCCTTAATTCTCTGCTCCCAGTAACTGTTGCATATTGCCAAGATGGTCTCCTGAAAATTGGCTTTATGGTCATTATCAAAACAATGCTCTGCCAGCCAAGACTCCTCAGGTTGCATTAAACAAATGCTCCGTTCATGTTCATTTATTCTGGTAGTGATGGTCCTTCCGGTTTGTCCTATATACGGTGTCCCACATTCACAGGGAATGCGGTACACTCCCGGAAGTTGGAAGTCCAGTTTGTCTTTCACTGGTCTCAACAGATGTTTAATCTTCGGAGGTGGCTTGTGGATGGTCCTGATGTATTTGGCGAGAATTCTGCTGATGTCTTATTTTAAGAATATCCCATTAATTACAAAACCAAGAATATGAGAAAATAGTGAAGAGTTAACCCTTAGAACGGAATATCCATCTTGCAGGCAGATATACCTTCACTTTTTGCTACCAGATGGCACATTTATGAATTTTGCATACAAATCTCTTCAGAGAGTCTCCATTCAGGCTTTGTTTGCAGTGGGAGCATATAGTCCATTACATCATCATTGTTGCGACCGAAAGAAGCCATTGTTTACGGAACACATCCCCTGATTGACGGATATTCCTCACAGGGTAAGTTAAAATATCCGTCCCTTAAACGGATGTTCCTTGTAAAGTAAAAAGCATCTTTTTCCTTGGTGTAAACATGTTTATTATGAGTTCATAATATTTATTTTTATGATTACCTGAGCATTTTTGTAATTTTAGGTTCCTACAATGATTAGTTATCTGAATACTTTTTCGAATCACACTAAGGCCAGACCTGTAGGATCGTGTATATATGGATACACAAAGCAATATACTTCTTTCTTATGTACCAAAGAGGTCAAAATCAGTCATTTTATTGTCATTCATACACCATACCGAGTATACTGATGCAATGACTGGTAAGACTGAAATCAATTCTTTATACAACTCGACAAAATCTGGAGTTGACACCCTTGACATGAAATGCAGTAACTACTATGTAAACATACAGACGAGATGATGGCCCCTTACCCTATTCTATCATTTGATTGCAGTAAGTTCCAATAATGCTAAGGTATGTCCTGTACAAACATTTTAAAAAAGCCAAAAACGTGGGCAGATTTGATTTCATACACACCCTTGGAATATCTTCACGAAAACTCTTTTACAAGAAAGAATGAAGGTGGAAAATCAATTTGATGGTTTGAAAAATCGTATGATAGAAGACTTGAATGAAATTCATACTACACAGCAGCTACCAAGTCGAAGAATCAAGACTCTGGAAGAAGGATCAGCACAAGGGGCAATGAGAAGTGATAGGCTACTAGAAAGAAAGAACTGTCGTTATTGCCCTTATCAGAACAGAACGAAAAATTACAAGTGCATCAAATGTGAAGCTCCAACATGATTAGAGTGCTCAAGAAAACTATGCAGTAATTACGTTGCTGACGTATGTTATTTTCATCCATTTTGCGATTATGAAGTTAATATGTTACCTAGTTTTGTACAAAAACTGTTGTGATATACAGTTATATGTATTGCAGTTAGCGTGTAAAACATTTAAAACGAATATAACCATCTCATAGATGGATGTTTCTTATACAAGTATAAAAAACGTGTCCGTCTCTCAGACGGATATTCTTCATAAAGGGGTAAAAAAAGATATTCCTTTCTAAGGGTTAATGTTGGTGTACATTAAATATACCATTTTTGGGCTGTGCTCTACAATGTGGGTCAAGTAAATAAATCCATTTTGTCCTACAACCACTATCAATACTGGAGCTTCAGAAAAGTTGTGTGTAGAGATGCCTATTTACTTTGATGCATGAAACCAGATCTTCTGAACTAGAGAGGATTTACACCTTAATCAAGAAATTAAATATTAAAGTAATGTGAGTAAGCTTGAGTTCAACCTATCTGTATGGTCCTCTTTATGTATGTCATATGCTAAGTAATGGTGATTTCCTCAGCTAGAAGCAGTAGGCCTATGACTGCATGAATTTCCACTTGTCTTGAACCAATTCAATGACATTTTCTACATCATTAGATTAGACATGATACTAACCTGCACTGTTGCCTTGCTCCCAAGCAGTTCAGTCTTCAATACCCCTCAGAGTGCATTGTAACGCACCATTTGGGTAATGTTTTGGCATCACTGATGTTTTAGATTAGGTGCTGTTCATGCTGAAGTCATTGGATATACTCAGGAAATACTTACGAAAACATTAAACTGTTTAAAAGATTATTTTCGTTGTTAGCAGCACTGTAGTTCTTTTACTTGTCTTGTGCCATGGTGTAGTGGGCTAAGGCATCATGCTTTGGTTCCCTGCCACGGAAAACAGCTCGGGATCCATCCTGCCCCTGGGGGTGTGGATTTTCAGTACCAGGTATAGAACCAGTGCCCACTCAGCATCATGAGGAAATTGAGGAGGTTGCGATAGGTAAGCGGCCCTGATCAAGAAAGCCAATTTTAAGACTGGGAGTGTCGAGATGCTGACCACATCTCCTCCCCGTATCAGTTGATCGCCCACCTCTACCTTGCATATGGGGCATGAGGCCAGCAGTCACATTGGCAGACCCTGGCCCTCTATGGGCTGTCGGGTTATTAGTTCTTTTACTTACATGCCAGTAAATTTGACATGGAACTGTTGCCTTTAAGCACACTTAAAATCTATTGATCTGGGTCAGATTTGAACCTGTGAGCTTGGAATCAGTAGGCCACCACTTGACCACCCAGACCAACATGGTTCTGCATTCATCTCTACAGGAACAGTGGAGGAACACCCATAATGCATTACGGTATTCAAATAAGAATAGCAATATGAAACTGAGGTAACCATGCAACTAACTAGCTGTTTGATAAGTGGAACTGCTACTCAGAAACCATTTTGATTATTACAGTGCATGAAACACATAGCAGAGCAAGACTCCATTTCTTTAAGTTTAAAACAACATAATCCAAAGTAAAAATTTATCATTACAAACATTAGGTTGCTAATGTTATATGAACTCTTGAGCAGGAAATTCAAATTCCACCAGGACCATTCTCCCTGACGTTTTTCTCAATGTAAACTGGCAAATGATAGCCTAAAACTCAGGCCTGAAATGTTTCTTTCCCAATTTTCATTTCATTTGATCTTCCTTAGCATCCATTAACTATGAAGAAATATTTAGAAGAATCAGCAATCAAAATTACTACTTCCACCAACTATTACAGAAGCTTATTCTTGTATTTACTTCATGCTAACATAACTATTTGCAGTTATAGATTACTTATTTCCTTGTAGTGCAAGGGAATCTATGTCAAATCTTGTAAAATCTTTTTTGTTATACATTTTAAGAATGGGTTGGAATGTGATGGGTTTGAAATTCTGTTCCCTTCGCATGAGAACAGGCATCCTCAAGGTCATGAGCAGCAGGAAAGGTCAGCATACTGGTGCTAGCAAGCATGTATTGTGTTACAGTTGATTTAAGCATAGAAGCAGCTAACGTATGAAATAGTGAGCAGTGGCGGCTTATGAAGTATAGAAATAACAATGTTCTAAGGTTGTGATATTGCAAACCTAAGTTATTCTGCCACTGACTGTTTTTTCTACCACCGTTGACCTACATTTCTACCTGCTTCCACACACTCGGGCATCGGATAAAAGAGTATGATATCACAGTGCATTGAGGTGAGGCTAGTAGTAGTAGGGTTTAAGGGCGCACAACAGCTGAGGTCATTAGCGCCCGACATTAAACTGTGACAACAAGAAAATGTCTACATCAACAAAGGATTAAACGCTAAAAATGTTAAAAGCACTAAAACAGTTAAAATAGGAGTGCCGAGAAACACCTAAGATGAAGGACGAAGGGGTGATTAAATCAGATGTACCGGCTCATACCGCTGCCCTGTAAAAATGCGAAGAGGTGCTCCACAGCAGCAATGTCATCCATTAGCATTGCGCAGAGGTTGGGGGCCAAATACAAGGACGAGCACATTGTGTAGAAATGGCACTCCACTAAAAGGTGGTGCACAGCCAAAGCCTCTGAGTTGAGGCTGCCTGCTCTAGAAACGAGTAAATATCTGAACATTCAAACCAATAAAAAAAGGATATCTCAGAAATAGTTATTGCCACAACACATTTTAACAAATTGTGGCTTTAACAAGATCTGTATTTTTTGTAGGAAAATCCCTTATGGTTTGTTAGTTATATAAACATTCATTAGACTTCATATGCTCTTCCAGACAAGTTCAAGATATACACTAATTGTCACAATATGGTATTTTAATTAAAATCACTACGTTCTTTGGAAAATCAAAACATTTTGAGAAATGTTCCATATAAAGGGTAGTTTGGGCTGACATTTTAGTCTCATCTTTGGAAGCTGCAGAATTTAAATACCAAGTTTGGATTGGAAAGGTAGTCAGACTAAAAAATTCAATGCCATAGCTGAGATTTGAACTACGGATTTCCTGGTCTCCATCCAGTTGCTCTTAACCATTGTACTGCTATACCCAACATACTGACATGACATTAAATTCTCCAACTGACATATTTTCTGGTATACCACTCGATGTTCTCATTCATGATAAGATATGCACAGTTTATAGCTACCACTGTGCTATAAGTACTTAAATACTTAAGTGGAAGAATAATTACCAAGTTTGATATTCTTCGAACTCTCTATACCCTTCACAGAACTATTCAAATTATTTTTGGTAGGATTCCATAAGTTTTATCACGTATTGCCAACTAAATCTCAGTATTAAATTTCAAATTACTGTAAATATGTAGTAGAGGAAGTAAGAAGTGGTGTATTGAAAACGATATGTTACACGGGTTACCATATAATTCACCTCTGATTTCCTGAAATCTTTCTAACATACTGTCCATGCAAATAGACGAGAGCAATAAAATGTGCGGTACAAGGAGTGGGGGGAAAGAGATGGTGCTTCTCACGAATGTCATCCATGTTAAACACACAGCTACTTGCCGACCAACTGGCCGATTGTCTCATGACAATGCGTGTCATGTTTACACTGTTCATATCTATCAGCATGGACAGTATATTCGAACATGCAGGGAGTAAGGCAATCAATTACCAGGTCAAGAGCCTTCTTGTCAATTCAAATCAGCAGTCACACACAAAATTAATAAGTTGTCTCCTGTAACTATCAATATATGCCAGAGAAAATTGATTTTATTTTAATCCCAAATGTACTTCAACATCAAATTTCTGCAACACAGCCTTTCAATAAATACATGCATTTATATTCAAGCTTTTAATCTAGTTATTATGCTTTTTCTGAGTACTCTGATTCTAAGAGTTCCTAGCACTAATCACTTGCACAATATTTTTATTTAAAGTAATGTCTTGCTTAACCTTTTATGTTTAAACATTACAAATTGTACTCAAGGTAAGGAAATAAATAACAATTTCAGTAAGGTAAAATCTAACTCAAAACATTCAACTTACCTTTTTACTTATCTGAAATCCTTAGTTATAACGATTAGAAACCTCATAAATCAAATGCTACATAATATTTATTTGAACCATGCACTTGGAATGATTTACTATGTTTCTTTATCTTACTTATTAGTAAATTACAGCAGTTAATATCTCCGATTTATTTCTTTATCTTGGCTGTTAAAAGTTCAGCCCTACATTTACCAAACAAACAGATTCATTAGGTATAACTTATTTAAACTTTGAAGATTCTAACAACGTAGCTCTAGAAAATGCAAGCATTTCAACTCCAAAATGTCTACTAAATAAGGAATTTTGGCAGTATGCAAATTCATAAAGAAAAACACAATTAAATTTCAAACTGTATTTTGGCAATCCAAACAAAATACAAAATATTAAGGTGCATACATATTGGGGTTGCTGGCAACTTACATGTCTGATATTAATCAGATTAATTTCACTAAAAAATAATGTAGACATCTAGTAACTATTAACACAAAAAAGTCTTACTTAAAACAAAATGGAAGTGAGCTCTTGCTTAACCAAAGATTCCTATCATGCATCAACAATGGGCTGACAAATATAAATAATTCAAGTCTAATTTGTGCTACTTTGCAAAGGATTTCCCCAATACGTGACTTCTAAACATGGGATCTCCTTTGTGACTAACGCTTTCTCAGTCCTTTCAATACATAAAGCCAGTGTTTGTTTTCCTTTGCTACAAAACAGGTTTTGTGCACAAAAAATGAATCTTTTTATCATCACTGACCTCATGTACCTTATTTAAACTACCGAAATGGAAGAGCTTTATGTACTTTACTGAATGAAGTTGCAGTGCTTCACTTTCTTCCAAAATGAAGTGCAACTTTAGAAACAATTCAATAACTGGCACCAATGTAGTACAAAGTGCTATTCAAACAAAGTCTTGGCAATTTAAAGTTGCCTCAATTTGTTGTTTACAAACTATTGAAAGCAATAGAGCTGATATGCCATTGATGATGTTACAGCACAAGAGCCACTCTGCATATGAAAACCACGCTCGAAGTGTCATTCAGAACATGTGTATTCTCACAAAATATTAGTGCTATTAGAGGAAATCAGGTGTTAATTTGGAACTATGGTGCCAGTTACTGAACAAGTACTTAAATGTAACACACTTCAAACATTTAAGTTATATTTCACAGCTATTTGCTGTATTTACGAGGGAATGTTGAGAAATTTACTTATTTCCTGTTGCTTATCAAAGACTGTAGTAGCCAGAACAAAGTGTTACAAGGCACCTATGGCACAAGCCCCTTTATACTCGTTAGCTTCTTTTGTTTTTCTCTCCAAGTACTTGTGTGCCTAGTATGTAACAGTCCCTCAGTAACCGGCCAATGCTACTTCTCAGCTAAGCTCCAACAGACCAGTAAATAAAAATAAATCCAAAAAGTTCCTAGGTTATTGCATGTTACAATAGTTTTCCAAACAACTGCTAGCTGAAACTTCTTAAATGTTGCTATGGTTTGTATTTATACATTTATTTTATCAGAATATTCAAGATATACTTTGAACATTCAACTTCATATTAGGTTACATTTATGCAGCAGAATTAAGTGTATTGGTACATTATTGAACAAACTTTTATGTACTTACTTTCCTTTTAACACCATCTGCTGGCTCACTGTAATCAGTGAGCTTACAACTTCAATTGCTAATCAAATTATGCACACACAATTTTGCACAACAAATAAGAGGTAGATTCAAAATGAAATGACTAAAACAAGGAAATACTTATTGGCTTATTAATGTTTTAATTATTTTGTTTCTCAGATATCTGCACTTCTTTTGCTTCTGGTGTTCAAATTTGCAATGTTATTCATGAGAAGACAAGTTGAAAAAAATATTTGTTAAGTATTGAGATTTACACATTGCCCAAAAATAGCCAGCCTCTGGTATATGAAGTTTCAGCTGTTTGCACAGTGAGCATGGAAAAGTTGAGCTTTCCCAAATCTGAGTTTTCTTTAACATCTTCCACTGTACTTCATATCAACTAATGTGCTTAAAATAAGTTTTCTAAATTAGTTCAAAATTAATTCACAATGTCACAGCATTAAAAAAAACCATTAACTCTGTTAAGAACTGTACTGTTAACTACATAATGACAAATAATTTAACCTATATTTTTCAGTCTTGTGTATTAATTAAACAATGCTTTAGAAAATTAACCCTTTCTTTTTCCATACATATCAAGTTTCAACTGTCTTCTGCAGCAAACAAAATGTAATCCATACTGTGGTCGATTACGATGGCTAGCCAATGGTTGAATTACATGATATCCTTGGTACCTATGTAAAATCTTGCCGAAAATAAGCTTACTTTGCAAAAGGAAGAAAAAATGTATCCCCATATAACAGCTTCAATTAACAATGTTCTAATTATCATCCTGATCGCATTCACGACTTATGTGGCCAGTTTTGCCACACCGGTAGCAAGCCTTGCTTGATGAATTTGGGCAATCACGAGCAATGTGCCCTGGTTTGTTACAGTTGTAGCAAGCTGGCCCTGAAGTGGCTGAATCTGGGCATTCCCTGGCAATGTGGCCTGTCTTGTTGCAATTGTAGCATGATGGCTCACTAGGGCTTTGTTGACAATCTCGAGCAATGTGACCAGCTTCATTGCAACGATAGCACCTATCCTGGTCCTCCTTGCATTCGCGTGCAAAGTGACCAAAACGGTTGCACTTGTAGCATTTTTGTTGACCTCCGCGACGTTCATAACCTCCTCCACCAGAACCACCTTCTGGACATTCTCTTGCAAAATGACCAGTGCGACTGCACCTGTAGCAAGCGCTTGAACTCATTCTGCTCGCCTGGAATGACAAATAACGCTATTTAATTAAGTTTTCTACAGCAATACACGTAAAAACAATTTTGGAAAACTTCTACTGCATGTGACGAGTTGAAAGTTTAACTTGTGTAAATGCTACTAATTGAAGCCAGTTAATTCGGCGTATGAATGTTTTACCAGCACTTCGGATTACTTCTCGTTGCTAGCTTTTAATTCGGATGTGTGATGATATAGCAAAATGTCCACAGAGGCAGCCTACAACGAGAAATTAAAGCTTAAAACATTTAGAATTTGCTCTTAAGTTGGTATAACTGCGACTGAAAATGTATGCAGCTCTTACTTTTATGGATTTTATTTCCCAAGCGATATTATCTACTCAACCTTATATCGTTTATTTTAATCCAGTACTCACAATTTTAAAACCGAGATATACTAAGCTTATTGCAGCTAAAACAAGAAATGTACAACGTAACTTCAATATTAAAACTTTTCCTGAGCACGTGCAAATGTCTCCACTAAGACGTGTACGTTCACTTATTCGAACATGCCTGCTTACAAATCAGTATTACCTTTCTTAACAGTTGTAGAAGCTCCCTCCGGATTGATATTTATATCAAGGATGTAACAAAACTTGTTCTTATTTCTTAACTGTGTAAATATTCACAGTACTCAGCTGTATTCAACGAAAAAGCGATACATAAAAGTCTCACACTCAAATAACAATTTTACAGGCGGCCATTTTCGCTCCACTTCCTCTAGCGCATAATTCTGATTTCTGAAATACCCATAAGGAGGAAAATTTCCCTTTTATCTACAGTTGTATGTAGTGTTCTGCAGTCTGCGGCGTAGTTACAGATTAAAAATGAAAATGTAATAATGAGGTTATCGAGCTGCTGCCTGCTGTTTCAAATATGAAACTATGTCATTGGGCAGTGAACGCTTATCATAAAGTTGAATGTAGTGGGCGTGTAATTATTGCTTAATCATTGCATTCTAATTTAAGATTCTATTGGAGAAGACAATACGATACAAATGAGTGAATAGAGAAATATACATGGAAAAACTTTTCACATACAATCTTTATATGGGTTTCCATTATTTCTTATTTTTTACCACGTTCTTTAGTAAACTGATCAATCTTCTCTTAGCATTTCTATTTGAAGCAATAGGGATTAAACTATGAATTACATTTCTTCTATGAAACTAAATTAAAGCCCGCGAAACTTTAGTAGTGTTACCATTTTCCGTCAAAGCACTTACAACTATGCATTGTGAGTCCATATGCTGCTCGTAAATAGGGGCAAATTATTTAAAAGGAAAGGAAATTAAAACTTCAAATAATCCTCTTATAGATCTAATATTTCATCTCGATGAAATTTCGGTTCCTTATTAGGTTTATATATAATTATCCAAATCAACATGACTATTTCTAGCTATATATTATTCTGCTCATACGTAGGTACGTTTTTGAATGTATTTGTACGTCTACCAAAAATGTAACGTTTTCAAATGTTCTAAATGTTATTTGATTATACAAAAGGTGAAGGAGACCAGGCATAAAAATAACGATGAATTGAAGTATTAGCAGTGTTGCTATAATGTGATGCACTGCATTTTGATAAACTTCTATTCATCTTGGTCCACCATTACTAAATACCGTTACAATTTATCGCTCACCAGAAAGCTAAATGGCATAACCTGTGGGCATAATTTAACCCATATCTATTCGGAATTGAGATTTCTTTTAATTAGCGTTCTCCAACGTTGTCATATAGGACGATATAGTGATGATCAAATGAGCCCAAGATCCATAGAGCTTAGAGCACTTGGAGTTATCCGACATTCGTCTTTCAGGATAAGGGAAAACCACGGAAAATACCTTATCCAGATAGTCGCTCTGGCCGAAATAATAATAAATAATTAATGTTGATCCAATTATGTTATCATTTATTAATTGATCAAAATTTATTAACTGATATTTATAATTTATATTATTATTAATTATTACCATCACATGTATGTCTGCCTCACATTCATGAAGTTCTGAGTTCGAATCTGGTCAGGGTAAGTTACCTGGTTAAGGTATTTTCCAGTTTTCCCTTATCCTGAAGGACAAATGTCTGGTAACTCTTTAAGTTCAATGGACCCTGGGCTCCTTTGAGCATCATTTCGCCCATTTCCTTAATTGTATGATATGGCTTAAGTTGGAGGATGTTAATTAAAACAAATCACAACCCATAGTGTGCATGCTAAGATAAATGTGAAATGTTTAGTGTTTAATGCCTGCTTTTACTACATACGGCACCGCAGGCGATGACACTGATGAAACATGAGATGAAGATGGAGCACCGGTGGAATGAGTTGGCGGGGGAAACCAGAGATCCTGGAGAAAACCCACCCCAGTGCCGTGTTGTCCACCACAAATCTCACTTTGCGGTCGCCTGGGATCGAACCCAGGCCGCCTTGGTGAGAGCCAAGTGGTCTAACCACTAAGCCACGGCGTGGCCAGTATGCTAAGATAAATGCACTACATAATCGCTGCACTAAGGATTTGATGTCATTTATTAATAACATGCATGTAACAGAGCCTGAAATTTTATTAATAAGTGGGAATTAAGTAGAAGTGTAATGTTATAGGAAGATAGAAAACAATATGTTAATTTACAGTCATACTATATGTACATGGGATATTTATACATACAATGCTTTTCTTATGTTTAACTAACATTTTATTGTTTTAAGCAAAATAAAAATGTTTGAACCACAGCATATAGCTTCATAACTACAAAAAAAGCAATGCTCTTTAGGTGTGAAATAATTGGATATGCTGTACTTGCAAAACATATAGGTAACTCTGAATTCATCAAAAGTGTATTACTTGAAATATGAGCTCAAGAGTGTGTTACTTAGTTTGTCTTTGCACCACCTTTTTGATTTGTTGGTTATACTGTCATAGGCATTGTATGAAATAGAACCAGTTCATTCTTATGGCATCATAATTGCAATACACAATTTAAACATCTTGCAAGTTTAGCATTAAATACATTTGGAAGCACTGCACACAACAAAACAGATCACTTATTTTAATATTATTACCTGTTTAAATGTTTAGAGACAAAGGGGATGTATAGGTCTAAAATCCCCTCATCTGGCTATTCTCTTCAGTCTATATATTTATAGACTATCCCTGTTTACCTTAGATACAAAACAAGTTTTACAGAACAAAAGCCTCTATGGTTGAATGGACAATATTCTAACTTCTCAACCCAGGGGTTCTGATTTGATTTGGGTAAATTTTTCTTTAAATTGAATTTCTCCTTATCCTGCAATACTATGTGGAAATAGTTATGAATGTGAGAAAGTGTATTTAGTGGAAAATGTTGATAAACCAACATTAAGTGCAATAGTTCAGTGAGTAATAACACTAGCAGTTGTTTCTCAAATCAAAGCCTCTGACATATTAATCATAAAAGTTGAAAGGTTTTAAAAATAAAAAATTAAAAGTTGGTGTTTGTATAAAACTAAGTCATGCTATAAATGCTGAACAAAAGTGAACTGTATATAAATCAATCATTTTAATACTGTTCTACTCGTGAACAAAAGTTTAATAGGAGTGCATTTTAATGCATAACTCTTTCAATTAGACTAAAGGCCTTAGCTAATAATGCTGAATCCATCAAAATTGTTTTTAAGAAGTACCTTGTGGAAAGGATGACAGTGAGGCATGCTTTTGAAACAAAGGAAGTCCTTAAGATTGCTTCAATATCTAGATGATATCATAATGGTTATCCGAAGGTCTTTGATTAATAAAAGATTCATCATATGCCGGCAGATATTAGTCCAATGGCCTTAGTTGCACACCTACTTTTCTGTGTTAATAGAATATCTCAATTGTATTCCATGCAAACTGGTATTTGATTTGACTACATCATATATTTCTACGTTTATATTTGTAAGGCAAATAACAGTAAGTTAAGCACCTGAACATTAAACTAATTATGTTTATATTTGTGTATATTTTAATTTTTATATTTATTTGCCAATAATAATAATAATAATAATAATAATAATAATAATAATAATAATAATAATAATAATAATAATAATAATAATAATAATAATAATAATAATAATAATAATAATAATAATAATAATAATAATAGTAATAATAATAGCCTGCCTCGGCAGCGTAGATGGTAGCATGTCAGCCTCACGTTCAAGAGATCCTGAGTTTGAATTTCGGTCAGGGTGGTTTACCTGGATAAGGTTTTCTCCGGGGTTTCCCTTACCCTGAAAGACGGATTTTGTGTAACTCTAAGCTCCATGGACCCTGGACTCATTGGAGCATCATTTCACTCATTCCATTCATCGTCCAATATGACTTAATGTTGGAGGACTTAAAATTACAAAATTGATAATATTAATAATAAATTTCTTCTTTCTCTTTCTCTCTTTCTCCCTTTCTCGTCACTGCCAACGTTAGGAGGTGCTTGGATTCCCTCAGAGCGAGGGAGCCAAAGCATCTGACCTGAGATGAAATCAGGGTTGAGGGTTGAATGATTGATTGGCAATTGGTGGTGAGGGAAACCGGAGGACTCAAGGAAACTGCCATGTTGTCCACCACAAATCCCACTTTGTGGTTGCCTGGGATCGAAGCTGGGCCGCCTAGGTGAGAGCCAAGTGTTCTACCACTGAGCCATGGATAAAAATAATAATTATAATTATAATAATAGCTATCTTTATTTTATTTTCTGCAGGCTCCACAAGTTTTGGGTCCACTTACATTGCAGACCCTAACGTTACGCCTTTGAAGAGGAATATGTGAATACATTAGGTTTTAAGCAAGTCATATCTTTTAAGAGATGGCTGCTATGCGATATATTTGAAATGCCATTCTTTTTGCATAGTCAACAGATAAAAAAATAGCTTCCCATTTGAGAAAAGTATCAGTATTGAACAATTCAAACAAAATCTACATGTTCAGTGTAGTAAAATATTGCGTGTTCGTGCTTACCAGTTATGCAAAGTAACTGAAGAAAATTCTCAGAAAATTCAAGAAATAAGTTTCAGATGCATTTCACTTGTAAGGAAAATAGTTTAAACATACAGTATTTTAATTCAAATTGTTAGAACTATTTTTATAAAATAAAAAGTTTTGAAAAATATTCCATGTAAAGAGTGGTCTGAGATGGGAGATTTTCTTAGAAATATCTGTGTCCCAGCCCTAGAAGTTGGTGATCCTAAATACGTTTGATATTTAATGAATTTTTAACTTTTAAGTTATGCAGGACACACAAACACATTCAGACCCTTGTAAATTTTTTTCTATTCGGACGACTTCAAAACACCTATTTCCATTGAAATCTTGGTATTAAATTTTTGGATAGAATGCAACGCTTCCCCTAGTTAATGTAGACAAGTAGTAGGCATTTTGGAAGATCCGTAGTTCAAATGCCAACTATGGCATTGAATTTTTCAGTCTGATCATACCTTTGCAAACTTTATTTTATGCACGACTGGTATGAAAAAAGAAACAATTCCCATTATTGACCTACTAGTGGTCGAAAACTATGAAGCCCAAGACCTACAGTACTTCAGCATTGTAGGTCACGATCTCATATGCAGAAATATGAGATCTTCTTGTGGTTTACCGGAAAAAATGCGAGTGAATGGCAGAATTTAGTCTAATTCTACCTTTCCAAACCATGTCCTAGACGTCATTCCAAAGTATTTACTGTCACAAAGCCTGCCGGCGGTGAAGAGCGGGGAAATGGAGACGGACACGGCTGCATCTATCACCGCCGCTGCCGTCACAAGCCAGGCAAATAAGTCGTATTTAGTTCTGGCACCAGCAAGCTTCGAGAGCTTTCATTTTATAGACTCTGGAACAATTCAATCCTGTATGCTTCTAGAAGTATTCCTCCGGGTTATATAAGTGAGCCTTTCAAGTCGGAGCAGCATTGCCTCACTGTACTCTATGCTGGCGTCAGGGTTGCCCGTTTGTCCCAAGTTAGATCTTTTCGGGATTCCTCTAACCTCTCTCACACAGCCTGTGGGCATGATCAGATCTAACATGTCGAATGGGTTGCCATCACGGAAATTGGATCAGTTCTAACAAATAGTAACAACATCTGCCGACACTTTGCCGGTGGAGAAGGCAGTCCTGCTGGAATTGATCTCAGGATGGAGCGTTGAAAGTCTGTTGCGAGAGTGGCTGAGGAAGTGACGTTAGGACTGGACACTCTTGGGAGCCATGTAATGACGGTAGACATCGATAGAAAGATTTGGACAGTCGGACGAAATGAGATCTCTCTGAAGCCCCAACAAACTTCTTGGAATTTGCAGGATAGCTATGGCGAAGGTTACGGTAAGTCCTGCAGAAACAAATTGGTTGCAGAGGTTCACCAAGAGGGTGAGGGGTTATAGAACCCCGTGGAGCATCGTGATGAAGTGCACTAGGTAGTCTCTCAACATTTCCAGATGGTGCGGATGTTTTTTCAGTAAAAAACATAGTAATATAGTAACTTCCTTGACGATGAAGTGTGTTGACTGAGGACACGAGCAAGGGTTCGTGAAATTGATCTCAACTAATTCAACTAATAAAAAACATTGACATTTTCTTAGGGTAAGTGAAGTTTTTTGTTACAAATAGTTATATTTGTATAATACTTATTGTTTCACTGTAACTAGCTTCATTTTCTATGTAACCCTAATATATTCACTTTCTTGAATTACTCTCGTCATTGCAGATATCTACATCAAGCTTCTTCTGATTGTGTCTCATTCTGAAGATTATTGATTTTTTTCTCCATTGCAATCACACATTTTCGTACATGTACATGTTTAGTCTTACAAATACACATCTTGTCCATTTTTCTTTCACAATTTCATTTTCACATACTTAGGTATAAACATAATAACATTTTTAAACATTCTGTAATTTAAAAATCCTAAGTAACATTAACAAATAAATAATATTGATTTTTTTCGGGGCCAAATTAAAACAGTTGTTACAAAAGAAAAAAAAAAATCAACCCATGGCGCAACAGCTCTAGTGGGCCAAGGCCTGCCAACCCAACCTCAACCTCACGCCCAGAAGGGCAAATTAGAGGTGAGCAATTACTCATCCAAATGATATAGGTGGAGATGGCATCTTAGCACCCCCAGCTGAAAAGTTGGCTTACCTGGCATAGCTCCTCACTTACCTGACGATGCTGAGTGAGCACCGGTCCTATAATCAGACATGATATCCGCACTCCACAGGGGTGGGATCAATCCCAAGTGCATTCCATGGCAGGAACCAAAACAGGACGCCTTAGCTAACTTTACCATGGTGCAGGACTCCAAAGGAAGCCATGCTAAGATTTTTACACCTGAAAAAATCCATCACCCTTTGCCAGGTTTAAACCTCAACCTTGGAGATCAGAAACCAGCATGTCACTCTTAGACCACAGAAAATGACTGAATTCAGGAGTGATGGAGAAGTAAAAATAATACTTGAGGACTGTGAATGCTTATATAACAAAACACAACTGAGCAAGGTCACAGACAGAAAGCCATAGTCATGGTTTTTTGTTGTTGTAACAACCTTCTCATGTCTTGCCAAGTAAGGAATGATGTTCCTGTCCATGCTACAAGTGCTGATCCTATTCTCCACACTCCTTAAAGTGCATAGCTTGATTTTTCTGTTTCACATCCTTTTTCTGTGTGGCCGTTGATCAATACATTTACATGCCATTAACTTAAATTCAGGTACCTAACAACTTCATTTTCCACCCTAGTACATCTCACCCTTGAACAAATCCTCAAAAAAGCATATGCACAAACTTAATTCCAATCAATAGATTTTTTAAAAAGTTTTGGATTAAAAATCAAAGTATTTATTCCTGGAAAAAAGAAAAACTGACATATATAAAACTGAATGCAAAACTGTAAACAATTCTACGTAGAAAAGATAAAGAGGAATATGGAAATTAGAGCTAAAGAGCACTTCAGGCAATTACATTTTAAATATTTATAAAAATCAGTAATGGTTGCTCATTTTTTGGATTAAAAATATTATATATCCACCATCCTTATACTTCTAGAACAATGAACAAAGCAACGGGAACTGGCAGTTGGAATCAAATCTGCATTTAAAAAAAAAAAAAAGAGTTTTCAGTTTTTAAATTCCATCAAAATATGTTTTCAGCAAGTTCTTAGAACCACAACAAGAGCGCTACAGTTCATCTACATCAAAAACAAATGAGTAATTGAACACAGGTGGAAAATGGTGATGATTGATATCTGAAACATGTATCCAATTAGATGAGTCAACATGAAAAATTCAACGCCATAGCCAGGATTTGAACCGCGAATCTCCTGGTTTCCGTCCAGATGCTCTAACCTATTGAGCTACCATGGCCAACTTGCCTTCATGACACTAAATTATCCATTTGACTCATATATTTCAGCGGTAAACCACTAGAGGCTCTCACATCCGAGATACACTGTTTGTGGCGACTTATTATTGTAAGTACTTGAGTACCAGGCTTCGTCATTTAACTCTTATTATTTTAGTTAGTTGATGGAATATCCATCAATGATTAATTTCCATCAACTAACTAAAATAATAACAGTTAAATGAT
This sequence comes from Mantis religiosa, assembly GCA_030765055.1. Taxonomy (NCBI): domain Eukaryota; kingdom Metazoa; phylum Arthropoda; class Insecta; order Mantodea; family Mantidae; genus Mantis; species Mantis religiosa. Next base: position 116,326,830 of record CM060959.1, read on the forward strand.
GAAGCCTGGGACTCAAGTACTTACAATAGTAAGTCGCCACAAACAGTGTATCTCAGATGCGAGAGTCCCTAGTGGTTTACTGGGGAAATATACCAGTCAAATGGAGAATTTAGTGTCATAACGGCAAGTTGGCCATGGTAGTTCAATGGGTTAGAGCGTCTGGACGGAAAACAGGAGATCCGTGGTTCAAATCCCGGCCATGGCATTGAATTTTTCATGTTGACTCTATCAAAAACCTTAGCCTATATATGGCTAGTGTGAAGAAATTATTAATTTCCATCAATTAACTAAAATGTTTCCAGTTGTTACTGTAGGTGATGTATAATGACCTGACTTAAATTCTTCTAGTCCAGTCCAATCCAGTCAGATATTAGTCGGCTAAGAGTATCTGAGTATTAATAAGCATACAGCATATGTATGACCTCTGATTGGATTCAGTGTTTTGATAACACGATTCACCAACTGGAAATGATTATAATAATAGTTTCTGAATCTATCTAATGGCTCCATCAGGTGATGACAGGTTCTGGAGGGGCTGAAATACAGGGGATCACGAACCTGAAGAGCAGTTTACAGAAGGGAGAATTGGCAAGTCTTTTTTGTCTGTGACACTAGGCAATCCATTTGAAAAAAAAAAAGTGCTGTAACTTCCCCTGTCACCTTATGCATGGCATGTGCCAAGCAACTGATGTGCACTATTTTTGGGTAAAAGCTTATTTTAACTTTGCTGTTTTCACAATGTAGGAGCTGCATCAGCCACGAAAAGTAAGACGTCATCATTTCTGGTACTCCAGGTTATAAAAACACACACATTGATTCTACAAATTGTGAAGTGATTAATTGTTTCTAATACCTAACTTGTAAACAGGAACATTTCACCTACTCCATTGATCTCGAATATATTAATGATTACATAAGCCATATCATGATTTTCTACAACACTTCTTTTGTCAGTGGATACGAAAATCTCTTTCTGTGTAATTTTCCCTAACTTGCTAACAGTGTCATAACATTGTGACAGGTAGTTCTTCCAAAGAACTGAGCGGGATGGCTCAGGCAGTTTCATCTGTGGTACGCATTCGGGAGGCCCAGGTTCGATTCCCGTGGCCGACCTACCGGACCCATAGCTTTTCTCAGGGGCTTTCCTGGGTCGCTAGGCAAATGCTGGTTAGGCTAATTACATCCCCTGAATTTCCTGTCCCTCCATTTCATCTCCATTATCATTTCATATCATCTCTGATTTGGTGGTCTCTTTCAGGGTAGAAGTGTCGGCGGGTGTCTCGGTGGTGCATGGCAGGATGATATGCTCTGAAGAAAACTACTTCCTTCTCCAGTAGGTCGGTTGCCGGTCTCCACTCCTCCGCTGGGACCATTTCGTGACCACCAGCCAGAGACATTTGGGGCTCGGATCGCCTGCCTTGATATCATTAGGGCTTGGCTGCTGGGCTCATTGCCGTCCTGCTGTGAGGAAGCGAGTTTGTTGTCCTGGCCTGTTGGGGAAAGTCTCTGTCCAAGTAAACTGTAGGAACCCTGCCCTCTGTATTGTCGTGGCTCCTTGGGTTGGCCGCCCTCTGTCTCCTTCGCCTCATCCTTCCTCCCGGGGGTGTCTCTCTTGGGGGCATAGGAACAATGGGCCCAGCATGGTGGCCCATGTACCGAATCCCCTCCATAATGAAATCCCAATCCCATTCTTCCAAAGAATTGATTCTTCTGCGATAGGATGTCTGAAATGTAGTTCTAGAAAACTCTTCAATTTAGCACTGTTCGTTGTCCAAAATGGGATTTTGCAGAAACTAAAACTACACATAAGTTTCTAAATCTGATGGTCTGTTCTCCTTAATGTATACATTTGTTGCAGTGAAAGATGTGTGGATTTCTTCTTATTTGCGAGTTGTACTGCCCATATTTGCTTATTGCAACCCACATGTTGCTGAACTGTGGATTTTCTTTTGGTTGATACGTTTGTTTTGCACATCTTTCAAAAGACACTTCTTTGTTCATTGAGACAACATCATCTCCAAATTCAGATATAATCTGTCTTAAATAACAAGAGTTAGGTGGCTTTATTTTAGACCATGAAAACTGAACTGAACACCAAACTTTCCTTTTACAAAATCTCTGACAATGAAAAGATGGATAAACACTTGGCTTTGAACTAGCACATAGTCAAATGGCACATTGGAAAGTGAACTTGCATATTATAGTGCGATACATATAAACGTGAACCATTTCAGTAGGCCATAACTTTTGAACCAATAATGGGACACACGTGCAAATTTGGGAGAATGTAATACACAATGGGGAGATTACATTACACTATTCACATCTCAGAGAAAGTGTTGGAAGTGTCCTCTACCAGCATCTATACATGTTTGCACTCATCTCACCATACTCTCTGAAGTTTTATGGAGTATCCTCGCCAGAGTTACTTATTTTGGTTCGAATGGATTCCTTGAAAACATCAATTGTCCATGGCCTATTCTTGTACACTCTATTTTTTAGATACCCCTACAAAAAAAAAATCCGATGAAGTTAGGTCAGGGGATCTTGGGCGCCACAGATCTTTTGAGATTATTCTATTATCAAAGAAACTGGTTACAAGTTCCATGGTGTCATTAGATGTATGGCACATGGCTCCATCTTGCTGGAAATAATCTTCTCTCAATTCGGTATCATCCAGCTGCTCCACAAATGTCTTGAAGATATCCATATAAACTTCAGTGTCTACAGTCGTATCAAAGGTAATGGGACCAATGATCCATAGATGCTGGTGGAGGATACTTCCAACATTTTCTCTGAGATGTAAATAGTGCAATGTAATCTCCCAATTGTGTATTATATTCTCCCAAAGTTGCAAATATGTCCTATTATTGGTTCAAAAGTTATGGTCTATTGAAATGGTTCAGGTTTATATGGATCACACTGTATTAAGCATATTGGAAATAGGATAATTGCTTTCTGTGACAATAATATGTACAGTATTGATAAGAAACCAACTTCCAGCATGTGCATTGTCAACCCACTGAACAAATATCTATTTATATTCTTAGATTAAAAATAAATGTTAAATAATTTAATAAATTTAGCTAATCTAATTTCTTCTAAAAATAATAAAACAGTCCAGAAAAGAAAGTAAAATGAAATAAAATAAGAAAAGAAAAAGATAAAAATGTACATAAAAATTTAAAAAGTGGATTAAAGCTTTAAAAACAAAACGGATGGTGAAAAAAATTGTATTAAAATTAATATTTTTATAACCAGAGTTTCATGTTCAGGATTTTAATACTTAAGAAAAGTGCATGGCCACGCCATGGCTGAGTGGTTAGACTGCTTTGCTCTGACCAAAGTGGCTCGGGTTTGATCCCAGGCAACTGCAAAGTGAATTTGTGGTGGACAACATGGCGCAGGGTTGGTTTTCTCCCGGTCCTCGGGTTTCCTCTGCCAGCATTCCTCCAAATGCTCCATCATCATTCTTTCCTATCATTCATCTCTCTCACACTATCATTCACTTCCTTCACCCTCACAGCAGACGTCGGACTGATCACCCATCCTGATTCTCTATTGGATCCAAAGCTTTGTTTCCTCAGGCCTGACCTAAAGGGATAGAAGAAGAATCCCCTTTCACCACTGTAAGTGGTACTACTAGGGATAAGGTAAAGAAGAAGAGCAATGCATACTCTATAAGGAAAAAAGATCACATGTCATCAAAATCCAGACCCTGATGATAACTGTTTAGGAGCGTGAGCTCTGCATACAAGGACTTTAAAAAGTACCTAAAAATTAGGAAATTGGTTTTACCACTCTTGATAAAATGAGAATATTATGCTCTTATTAGATTTCCTTATTTTGTCTTATATGTAGTGGCACTTACTCCATGCACACTGATAGATATTTACATATAACTGTGAGGGCCTATACAAAGTAATAGGAGTCAGTAAATCAATTCTTTTTCTTTCGTTTTTCAGTTTTTGGATTTTCTGATAAATAAATTTGTAAACTAATCAAAATAATTCTGCATATTTCAATCTTTATTAGGTGAAAACATTCTTGATTGTTAGATATTTAATAAGGACAATCACAGAAAATATTTTGTTCCTTCTTTTTATTAAAATTGACTTCAGTGTTTTTAATTTGTCTGTTTTCCTTAATGTACCATTTGCTAACTTTACAATTACACAACTTATATTCAGTTTCAAAATAAATTATTGGTTTATTGAAGCATCCACAAGAGATATTTTGTTGATTTACCAAATGTCCTTTGGCTTGTCCGCCTTGGTAGTGTAGATGGTAGCGCTTCTGCCTATCTTCAAGAGGCCCCAGTTCAAATCACAGTCAGGGTGAGTTATCTGGATAAAGTTTCTTTCTGAGGTGTAGTGGAAGATTTAGTGTTTCATGTGAACCAATGGCAGCAACATTATCTTTCCTCTGAGAGATATGCTTTTAGCAGCTTTGCTTTTTCATTACAGTATTAGTATGAGCTCCTTCAGCAAGCTTACCACAGTGTTGAAAGTGTTCACAATGATGGGAGGAAAGTACCTCCTTTCACCATTTTTAACTGCAGTTTTCTAACATGAGTTTTGCTCATTCTGCAGAAGGATTCTGGACCAAAAAAAAAGGGGTTGTCACTCCTTTTCTGGCCAGTTCATCAGATATCTCAACATTAAGTAGATACAAAAATAAGCTATAATAAATATAATTTGTAAGTTAACTGATGTTTGAAGGAATTTAGTAACAGTGGCATTCAAATTAATTAATAAACATTTTGTAATTGTTTTTTTTATTTTTAAAGGACTAGTTTTGGTAGTAGTTGCTTCCATTTTCAATCTCAAAGGTCCAATTATTATTTGCGTACTGCCTGCAGTATAAACAGCATAAACTAACAATGTGGCAGAACATCTAAAAAATACAAAGAACAACTAATAAATTTTGAAATCACACAGTCAACAATTTAATAATGAAGTTCATTGTTCCACTACCAGAAAGAAGTGTGCAGGCAACTACAACCAAATTACATTTGCACCTTCAAGATTGAAAAAGGAACAACTGCTCCTGAAACTACTCCCTCAAAAATTTAAAAGTGATAGTATGAAAAAAAAAACTGACTACAAAATGTTTATTAAATAGGTTGTAGAACCTATATAAAAATAACGGACTGCCTCCATAGTGAGGGCCTGTCTCGGTTGCATGTCTGCCTCATGTTCAAAAGGTCCTGAGTGGGAATCTTGGTCAGGGTGAGTTACCTGGATAAGGTTACTTCCAGTGTTTTCCCTTATTCTGAAAGACGAATGTCGAGTAACTCTAAGCTCTATGAATCCTGGACTCATTTGAGCATCATTTCAACCATTCATCGATATGACTTAACATTGCAGGATGTAAATCACAAAGTAATAATAATAATAATTAAAAAAATAATTATAATAATAATAGTCCATGGTGAGCTGACTTCTCTTGTGGATATTTGGTTCAATTTTAACTTACAAGTATATTTATTCTCTACCCTTCACAGAGTGTGTAGATGTGAGAGGTAATATGCACATGGAAATAAAGTTAAGATGACCAAAACATGCAGTAACCCAACTTAAAGCAGAATCTAATGTTTCAGTCAAATACTTTGATATCAGCCTAGTAATTAAAGGAGCCATAGAAATAAAAAAAAAAGAACAAAATGGGATTAGAGAAAGTCATGTGATTGTAATAGATGTTTATCACATTTACTAAACAAATGAAATTCAAGAACTTGAGTATCTCAACTAGTGTTCCTTTAACCTGAATGGTTGCAAATTTTAAATAAAAATTAATTAGTTAAATAATACAAGTTAATAACAAATAATAAGTTAATTAATACCTGCGAAGTTCCAAACTGTTGGAAAAGAAATTAGGTATGAAAAACTTAAGCCATGGCAAATTAGTAACTACTAGGTAGTTAAATATTAATAATGTATTCTCTAATTTTATTTCAATTATAATTTTTGCTGAAGTGCAGTTAAATGACAACCACAGTTATGGAAGGGAAAAATTATTTCAATGCCTTTGTGCGATTAACTGATCATTTTTGTATCGAATTGTAATTCTCTATCAAATGACTTCCATTTTACCGTTATAATAATAAATCGCATCCATAACTCGGGGCGTTTCGATTTCTCGTCAAGTGTTTTTCGGAGTTTTCAATTACTCTGGTAATTGAAATAAATTTAGCATCGAATGTTTATTGCATTTATTTCTGTGTTTATTCCATTCATTCTAGTCACGGTACTTAAGAAAACTGGCACTACAGCCTCAGTCCGCACTGCGGTGTTTATTGATAAACTTTGCTACGGGTGAGAATGACGTTGGATGCGGAGAGTGATAATTGATTCTCATGCTACGCCTCCATTGACCAGCTGTGCGTGTAAAGTACGCGACCTGTGTGCTGTTTCAAGAGTTAGGTCTTTAGAAAATTATAGCAATGAAAGTTACCTTATCCTACTGAAAAACTCAACTACATAATAATGAGCAAGCAAATAAGCAACTACGTAGTTGTTTTCTCAGCAATTGTTAATAGGATACAAATCGATCGATAAGTCACGTTGCCACGTGCCTCCAAGGTCACTAGGTAAGCGTCAAGGACTGGAAGCTTATCATGAGAATCCATATTCCCAGAGAATCAAAATTAAAAAGGAGATATGTTCTCGAAGAGCGAATGATTAAAATCTTTCTCTTTTGCCATTCATGGTTAAGTATTTTCACTTCATCTTATAGGATTTCCAATCAACCTTCTTCCTTTTAACCAATCATAATTCTTGGCAGGCTGCTTGCGTAAATCTGGTAAATATGATTCCCCAATTCAAATTTATATTTTATAATTTCTGCTATTGCGTTAATTTATAAATCTGATACTCTTATGTCTTTATTTTTTAATCTATAGCATCTTGTTAGTGACTTAACAGATCCAAAGAGAATAACATTTCTGCGTTTGAATAAATATGAATATGATTTTAAAATCCAATCCGCCCGGCTCACGTTCAAGAAGTCCTGAGTTCGAATTTGGTCGGTGTGTATCATCTGCATAAGGTTTTTCTGGGGTGTGCCAGTATCCTGGAAGATGAATGTTGGGTACTCAGAGTTCTATGTACCCTGGGCTCATTTGAGCATCATTTCACCCGTTTTATTCACCGCCCGATATTACTTAACGTTGGAGGACGCAAATTAAAAAAAAAATCCCTTGAAAAGCTTATTACAATGACGCCATTATTTTATAGAATTTAGGTTGTGTTACCTTTACGTAATGTGTTTTCCAAAATCCTTTTTGCAGTTCCAATGTGTGATGGCAGTATGCACACCATATCAAATGTAGGTATAGTCAAGGCAGTTAATATTTGCCCAGGTTTATTTATTTTATCTTGTAGCAAGTTCTGCTCATAGAGGCTGTTTTTCTACGAATCTCGGTTTGTTTACTAACATTTTCAGCTCTTGACAGTATTTCAAACCAAAGTAGCAGATCGATTAAATTATATTAAAAGTTCTTAGTACATGCAGTGACGAACGTATCGCCAATGTGTATCTTGTAACTGAAGGTAATATTTGCCTTTGTGTTTACAATTTGAAATATCTACAAAATCAGGCGAAATCAAAAGCGAAAGAAGTATGTGCTTCATTATGCATTTACAATAGGTGGAATTCAGTGCTGTCTCGTTAAAATCTGGACGCAGAATCCCTGTGTCTATCCTCCTGAAAATACTTTTATCTTAAGTAAACGACTTCATACCAGTGGCGGCTTGTTAGCATTTTTCTTGGTGAGGCCAGATGTGAAGATGCTTGTAATGAAAGTAAAATGGGGTTATACCTTTTAAAACAAGTCACCTTTAATTACACTTCCAGAAATACTGCAATAGCAGAAATTTGGCGAAGCATTATATATTTTTAAACTTCAAATAGTTAACTAATAAAAAAAAAGTATAAAATAGAACTTATCAAGTGATAGTGTTAGGACGGTGGTCTGAAAAGTTTCCGACCTCAACATGAAGATGGCACCACTCGTAAATAAAAGCTAGCGAATTTCGTTGTCCATCTGTTGACACTTACTAACCAAATTTTCAGCTATTTTGGACGCTCAGTTGTTATGTAACAGTCGTTTGAGAGAGTTGATGTAAGTGTTTTTATGAAAATGGACAAAATCAGTATCGAGCTGTCATGAAATATTTGTTTTTGAAAGACAATATGCCTACGCAAATCAAAGATGAGTTGGATTATGTGTATGGGGACTCTGCACCATCATTTACCACAGTGAAATTTTGGGCAGCTGAATTTAAACGTGGCCGTAAGAGCTTGGGAGGTGGTGAACGTTCGGGACGTCCAAAAACTGCAACTACCGTCGAAAACATCGCCAACGTTCACCAAATGGTGCTAGACTACTGCCGACCCTCGTAGCCATGGTCGTTAGAGCGTATGTCTCTAGCGTTTCGCCGCGTAGAGGGTCGCGGGTTTGAGTCCCGCCTTGGGCATGGGTGTTTATGTGTATAGTGAATATGTGTGAAACTAGAGAAAATAGATAAGAAAATAACCGAAAATAATGAAAAAAAAAAAAAATAAAGTGAGAGAGATAGCAGAGGCTATGAACATCTCAAAAGAACGTGTTTGTCACATATTAAATCAACATTTAGACATGAGAAAGCTATCCGCATGTTGGGTGCCGCGTTTGCTTACATTAGACCAAAATCGTGTTCCAATAAACATTTCCAACGTTCTGTTGGCGTACTCTAGGCGCAATAAATCTGAGTTTTGGTGTCCATTAATTACTGTAGATGAAACTTTGATACACTATTATACGCCCGAAACAGTCCAAACAGTGCACTGCAAAGGGGGAACCGGCTTCAAAGAAAGCAAAAACTGTTTTTTTAGGCTAGGAAAGTGATGGCGACTGTTTTTGGAATAGTCATGGAGTTATTTTAATCGACTATCTTCAAAAAGGAAAAACCATCACAGGAGCATACTACGCATCATTTACTTGACAAGCTAAAGGCAGAACTTGTGTAAAAACGGCCACATTTGCAGAAAAAGAAAATCTTGTTTCACCAAGACAACGCACCGTCTGACACCTCAAGGTTGCAATGGCAAAAATTCACGAATTACAGTTTGAACTGCTTGACTCACCAGATCTAGCCCCAAGCGACTTCTTTTTGTTCCCTCATCTGAAAATTGCGCTCGGAGGACAGAGATTTTCGTCAAATGAAGAGGGAATCACCTTCGTGAACAATTATTTTGCAGAGAAAAACGCCAAGTACTATTTGGACGGGTTATAGAGATGGGAGCATCGTTGGGAGAAGTGTGTAGAGATACAAGGAGACTATGTTGAAAAAAGAAAAAGTCTGAAAAAGTCTTGTATCCTTATTAGGTCCGAAACTTCTCAGGCCACCTATGTACTTGTATGTCTATTCTTTTAGGCGGCAAACATTTCAATCACTCCGTTTTTTAAGTTAGGAATGTCACCAATTTCCACTTTGTAAGGGAACAAACAGCCAAGGAATTAAGCCTATCTTGGCCCATGAAGTTCCTAAGGAAAGACTTAATTCTTTCCAATGCAACAAAACTTCTCTCTGCCTCGGTTACGGAAAATGGAATTGTTAAAACAATTTGTAGCATTTGTGTATTTCAAAAAACGCTTTCTCAAAGGTGTGTTGTATAAAAAATGAAGAGTTCACTGAGTGAAAGGGTACTTTTGAATGTATATTTGTGATAAGTCACTGAAGTTAACTTTTTTAACTGTTGGTAGATCATGGAATTGTAATGTGATGCAAATTTTCTCACATTCAGTGGGGGAACTTTTCTTAAAAATAATAGCAGACTTAAAGACAGTCCGAATGGCATATTTTGCTCATTTTCATTCCCTTATGAATTATGGTATCATCTTTTGGGGTCATTCAAATATGTTGGAAAAGGTTTCTAGAATGCAAAAAGGAGCCATAAGAATAATAGTGAACCAACCTGCACATGTGAGCTGTAGAGTATATTTTAAGGAACTGAAAATTATAACCCTGCCATGTTTATACATATAATAGTTATTTTACATGTAAAAGCTAGTTTAAATTGTCTTAAAATATTTGCAGTGACACACCAGCATGATACAAGAAACAGTTCAAATTTAGTAGCAATTAGTCATAATACCACGTTATACAAACATTCCTTCACTTATAGTGGTACCCAAAGTTACCTCTTTATTTAAAACAGATTGACAACCAAAATATTTTTAAATTGAAACCACACAAATTTTTAAGTGAAGCCTGTTTTTATACTATTCAAGAGTATTTGGAAAGTTAGTTATATTATTATATTTTGGCATTTACTCTTATGCATGTTTTTTGTACTTTATGTATTTAAATTTTGTAAATACTTTTGTAAATATCTTTGACGTGTCCACAATCTTGTAAGGAGATTTATAGGATGAATAAATTGAATTGAATTAATAAATTTGTGAGATAAATAATCCTAAAAGTAATGAATACATCATACTCTTGAAATCAAATATGAGCTGAATCTTTCCTGGCGGCGTATATGTTCTAGACGTTCTCGGGCTTCGAGCCAGGTAAGAAGATGTGACATTGACGTTTCGGGAGCATGCATCTCTCCCATCTTCAGGATGCAGAATGACTAGGTCAAGAGCCAAGAGCAGGTCGCGCAGGTTCTCCCGGGCGGAGGGTAACACGCCACGGTACCTAATCCGCTGTGGTTTGACAAGGATTGCCAGATGGCAAAGGCAAGAGTAGCACAGGAATTAAAGAACTGGCGGCAATCAGGGGAAAAAGAGGAAAGGGAAAATTTCCTGATCTTGAGATGGGCATACAGGTGTCTAATGGAACAAAAAAAGAGGGAATGGGGTGAGAAAATAGGCAGAATGCTAAATGAAGCAGCAAGAATACATGACACTAAGAAAATTTGGTCAATAATAAGAGGGCTATATAAAGATGTGGGGAGAGATGATTATATAGGCTCAGATCAATGGTGTGCATACTTTGAATCACTGTTAGGACCAGATAATTATATCAGAGTGGAAAGAAGTTTGTTAGGGGGTCCGCAAATAATTAATGAATTAGATAGATATATCTCGAATGCTGAATTTTGTGAACAAATAAGGAGGTTAAAAGCTAACAAAGCTAGTGGTATTGATGGTATACCAGGAGAATTTTGGAAGGCTTGGGCACTCGATGAAACTAGGAGGAAAATAGTGATAAAGTTATTCAATAAAATAATGGAAGAAAAGAAAATTCCTAGGAAATGGAGGACAAGCATAGTATTGCCAATTTACAAGGGAAAGGGAGATAAAAAATAACCCAGCTAACTACAGAGGGATTAGTTTATTGTCTATTCTAGGGAAGATTTTCACTGGAATTCTAGCAAATAGGTTGCAAAATTGGGTTGAGAAGAAGAATAAACTATCGGAGTTCCAAGCAGGTTTTAGACCGGGCAGGAGAACATCGGACAACATCTTTATTATTAAAACAATTGTACACAAATATCTGAGCAATAAAAGGGGAAGGGTATATATGATATTTATTGATCTAGAAAAGGCATTTGATTCTATTAATAGAGATGCATTGTGGATACAATTAAGCAGTAAGGGGATAAGTCAGGCATTTATAGAAGTAATTAAAATGATATACCAAGAGAATGAGTTGTGTATAAAACTACCAGGCAACAAAGTAACTAAATCTATATCGAGTAAGGCAGGAGTATGGCAGGGATGTAAACTTAGTCCAGTATTATTTAATCTTTATATCGATGGAATTTTAGAGGAGATATCAAGTTGTAGGGTACATTCACCAGTTATTAATAATAAAGAAATACCGGGGCTGCTGTTTGCAGATTACCTAGTAGTTCGGTCCATATCAAGTGGAGGGCTGAGAAGGGCAATCGAGGCAGCCAATTCTTATTGCAATAAATGGGGTTTGAAAGTGAATGAAAACAAAACAAAGATTATGGTCTTCAAAAAAGGATACAGGTTGCGTAAGGATGAGAAATGGGAGGTTAATAGAAGAGAAATAGAGGTAGTAAGGAGATTTGATTATTTGGGTACAAGGTTGAGTTCAGATGGCAGCTGGAAAGAACAAAAAAAATGTCTGTGGCAAAAGGTAAAATTGCCATGAGGGTGATAAGATCATGCTACAGTACACTGCCAGATATAATTGTCAAATGGTTGGAGAGGATTTATACGGCAGTAGTAGAAAATAGAATGTTACATGGATCAGAGGTTTGGGGAATAGATGAGGCTTGGAGAGAGACTGATAGAGTGCATAGATCCTTTTGTAAATACATATTGGGATTACCAATAGCATCACCTAATTGGGCAGCACAATTAGAACTAGGCAGACATTCTACTAAAATTAAAATATTGTCAAGGGCAATGAAATATTTATACAGAATCACTAACTTGGAAGATGGCAATATAATTAAAGAATGTTTTCATATTCAAAAGAGAAGTAACTGGGATGGGTCTTGGGCACATAAAATGTATGACTTGTTGAAGCAGATAGGTATGGGTCATTCTTGGATAAATGCAGAGTATGGGTATAGAGGCTTCTGGAAAGAAGTTAAGCTAAGATTAGGAGATATTGACAGACAAGACATTTTTGCCAATACAAGTGACAAAAGCTCACTGAGATTATATAGAGAAATAAAAACAACCTGGGGGAGGGAAGGATATAGATATATGTAGTAAGTTAGGGCGAGAAGGTTTTGCTTGGGCGAGAACAGGAGTGAGAAACTTGAAAGGTACAGGTCAAGAGAGGGAGCTAGATAAATGTCCATTGTGTGGAGAAGAGAATGCAGATTTCCATTGTATATTAAATTGTAGTCAAACAAAGATATGGAGAGAGCAGGCTTGGCTATGTAAATGGGACAGTTTGGGGGGTGAAGTAGTAATTAAAAAAATGTTGTCAGTAAAAGGAGAAAAGAACAGGAGCAATATAGGGAATTATTTAGGGAAAGTTATAGATAGATGGCTAAGAACAATTAAGAGAAAAATGTAGAGTGGGATAGGTGAAATGGCAAAAAGTGTAAAAAGGAGCAGAGGGCCTCCAATACACAAAAACCTAGGGTTAGGTGTATGGGGACTGAATTACTATTCAATGGTGGGCAACATGATAATATGATAGGATTTTCAGGATTTAGGAATATATGGCATATTTCAGTATGGATTTTATAATTGTAATCTTGATTTTGTATTTCCATTTGTTGATGTAAAAGGAAATAAATTACTACTAATTACTAGTAAAACTAATTACCTAATCCGCTGTGTGGATTTACCCGTGCGGTATAGTAGATAATATGACTTAGGTCATGAGCCATGAGCGAGTACAGATCGTCCAGGTGCGGGATGCGGTAAACCCCCGGAACACTGAGTTGCAATTGGTCTTTGATCGGTCTCATCAAGTTTCTGATTTTGCAGGCGGTTTATGAATGCTTTTAAGTTGTGTTTTGTCAATATTCTGCGATTTTTCCAGAAAGGTTGCCGGTAAATGGGATGCAGGCTATAACAGTGGGCGTTTCAGTGGAGCTATGTATGAGGGTTATGCCGAAAGTTTTTAGCAGAGATTCAGAAATACATTTTATTCACAAACTAACTATTACAACTTTTCAAAATACTCTCCATGAGAACTGATACACTTTTCCATCCTTTGAAACCACTTAGAGAATGTCTCAGTCCAAGCTTCTTTAGAGATGTCACTTAGAACACTGTTGTATGCTGCAATAGCCTCTTCATCGGATGAAAAAAACTGCCCAAGTAGTTTTTCCTTTGTCTTTGGGAACAGGAAAAATTCACATGGGACCAGGTCTGGTGAATAGGGTGGGACTTGCACTTTCTTCTTCTCCAGGAAGTCCATGGTTCTGGCAGCCGTGTGTGCTGAGGCATTGTTGTGATGCAGAAGAAGATGCCCACTCTTCACCTTGGGATGCTTTGAACTCCATGTTGCAAAGACTTTCGGCAGACATTCAGTCACATACCACTCTGCAGTGACTGTATGGCATGTATCCAAGGTCACAGAGGTGAGATGGCCCATCTTGGTGAAGAAAGTGGCCACCAACTTCTTTCCAGAGCTCCAAGTTCTCCGAATTTTCGTGGGTGGTTCCTGACCTGGAGATCACCATACTGATGACTGCCTCTTTATTTTGTGGTCATAATGGTACCCCCATGTTTCATCACCTGTGAGGATATTGTGTCTTTGGACCGTCCTTGGTCAAAATTTTCAAGCATAAATTTACGCCAATCCACTCTTGCATTCTTTTGGGCTTCTGTCAGGGAATGTGGCACCCAATGCGCACATCTCTTGGTTAGGCCTAAATAATCATGAACAATGGTCTGTGCTGCAGTCGGCCCAATATTTAGGGTACCTTCATCACAAAATGTGAGATGAGGATTCTCTTGGATTATTTTCCTCACAGCATCAACATTTTCTTGGGTCTCTGCCATTGCGGGGCGAACAGGATGAGGTTCATCTTCAAGAGACTCCCTGCCCCTTGAAAATTCACGGAACTAGTTTCCAACAGTGGCCCTAGATGGGGCACACTCACAAAAAACACATACCAGTGAAGAGTGGCATTCTTCTGTATTTAACTTCTTTTTGTAGTCATAATAAATCATTGCTCGAAAATCACAGTGCAACAAAAACATCGTGCACTGTCTGACTCACCACTAACTGCATCTTCACTGGCTGTCCATTTATGGCCCTGTGGAGGGGGAACCGCCACACGCTTGCTCCAAGATAAAAAAACATCGCTCTTTCAAACTACAATAATATCATGGTTGTCAGATTTTCCATCTTAGCGCTGCTAAAAACTTTTGGCATGGCCCTCGTATGTGTGGTCCGGCACTTTTGGCTTTTGCGAGGGCCCTCTTGACATCGGATTTGGAGTAGCCGTTCTGACGAAAAGTTTGTCGCAAGTGTTGTAGTTCCTGAGATAAGTGATGAGGGTCCGAGATGGCTCAAAGCCCGAGAACGTCTAGAACTGTTGGAATCATTCTTTCATTGGGTTGACCACTGTGTCACACAATCCTTTGGCATCTGAATTCAGGTTCACTTCAGAACCGCAATTCGGTCTCTTTCTTGAGGGAGGAGCAAAGTTATCAACTTGGTATCTTCTGGTGTTCTCAAGAATTTCAGATACAGCTGATTCAAAATACCTTGCTTACCTTACTCTACCACTTTGCATCAAAATTGTGTTGTAAAGAATGTGAATATGTTTCGTAATGTCGGAGAAAAAAGTTAGCAGAAACAAAATTCCTGAATTGTTCAGTAAATTCTTCAAACCAAGAGCTTCTCGTATTGTTATGTCATCTCACCTGTCTTTCTGCTCAATCTTCCCAAAACACTATAATAAAGTTTGTTTTCATGAACGTTGTTCACAACCTGTGATTAAAAGTTCCATCTTGTTAGGGAAGCAGCTGGAATGCGTTTGTTGCAAACTGAGTGCAACGAAGAAAAATATTGTTTATCCACCAATATAAGCGAAAAACAAATTAACTGATTTGGTGACTGCACCACAAACCTTGCAGACTTATTCAATGGGCTCGCATTATACTAATAAAGCCTTCACTTCAACTTGATCAGTTTGTTGGGCATCTCTCTGCCTTGAAAATTTCCCATGAATACTTCGAATGTACCTAATATGGCAGTGATAATTTGTTCAGCAGAAAAAAATTTCCTATACTACTTTTCTTTTTCAGCATTTTTCACACCTGGAAAATGAGTTACGACGTTATGAGAGCTTACGCGCGAATTTTTTGGTGCAGCACATGACCTCAAAACTGTTTTGTCTTTACCAACAAATACTTCTGATACATAATAAATTTCTCCTGTTTCATCACCCAGTGCTTCTTGTTCGGTATCAGAATCACAGTTACAATCTGGTTCCTGGGTTTCCTCAAAGCTGAATTTTTCATCTTTGGAATCATCAGCTTCATTACAGCCATTACTTTCCCAATGAGCTGGATGTTTAATGGATGTTTAAATATATTTAAAATAGTGACAAAGATGGCACAGACAAACGAAAACTTGAGCATGCTCAGGAACCAAATAAAACTACATTTGGATTTTACTATTGTCTTTTGAATAGTACTAGTAATAATATTAATAATGATTTATTAACTTTAAAGAGAGTCGATTAAAGACACTAGACAACACTTACTTTTAAATTTTTCCGGAACTAGTTTCAGAGGCTTTGCCTCTATCATCGGCCGGCTCTCGACTGATTCTCATTGGTGTAGCTGACGATACCTTGTCACAGGTCTCCTCTGGTGGCGGCTCAAGGAACTTGCTGAACAAATCCTTCTGGGGGATGTCGAAATTGAATACTTTGTTCCTATTTTTTGAAATGAAGATTTGTTCCCATGTGGATAGTTCTTGTTTTCCTGATGTATGTTTCAGTAGTTTTGGTTCTGGATTTATGTTGTGGTTTTTTTCCCAAAAATGTGTGGCAACTGCTGATTTTTCTAATTGTTTATATTTTATGTTTCTAAAGTGTTCCTTTGCTCTTGTTTCTAAATTTCTTTTTGTTTTTCCAATATAAATTTGACTACAGTCATTGCATTCAATTTGATATATACCAGATTTTTTGTTTGATGGAATAGCATCTTTGATGTTTGAGCAAATTAGGTTTTTTAAGGAGAAATGGTTGACTGGTGCTAGTTGAATATTTTGTTTTTTGAAGACTTTTTTGAATTTATCATAGGCCCATGGATGGTAAGTGAATTTTTTGAAAATCATATTAGTTTCTGTAGATGAGAGAGTTGTGGTTTCCTTTAGTAGCTTCTTCTTTTTTGCTAAGCTCACTTTTTTGTCCACTAATGATTTGGGAAAGTTATTTTTTTGTGCTATTTCAATTATTTTGTTGTATTCTGTTTTGTATTCTTCTGCTGTGAGAGGGATGTTTACCAGTCTGTATGCTAAACTATTGAAGATTGCCTGTTTGTGGGATCTTGGGTTGTAGCCATTAGCTTTTATGTAGTTGTTTGTCTGTGTTGGTTTTCTGTAAATGCCAAAGTTTAGTCTGTTTTTATTCCTCATTATTTTTAGATCCAAAAATGGTAAATGCTCGTCTTTTTCTATTTCTACAGTGAATTTGATGCTTTTTTCTTGGATATTTAAAAGTTTTAGTGCATCACTGATGTGTTTTTTTGGTACTATTGCAAAGATGTCATCTACATATCGTTGCCAGAGTTTGAACATCCAAGGGAAACCTTTGTTGATCCTTATTTCTAATGCACTCATGTACAGATCGGCCAGGAAGGGTGATAGTGGGTTGCCCATTGCTAACCCTGAAGTTTGGTGATAATATTTTGTTTGAAACTGGAAGAAATTTTGTTCTATGCATAATTTGGTTAGTTCAATGTAGTCTGAAATTTCAGATGATGCCATTCCAAGTGATTTGAGCCATTTTTCTATCAACGGTGGGAGTTGATTAACTGGTATGCTGGGAAACAGTGATTTAACATCAAATGAGACTAGTGTGTCCTCTTCTTTTAGTTCCGTATCCTTAATGTGTTCTATAAGTTCATAGGTGTTTTTGATGCTTAGGCTGTCGAATTTTGGAAATGAATTGAATTGAATTGAATTCGACAGCCTAAGCATCAAAAACACCTATGAACTTATAGAACACATTAAGGATACGGAACTAAAAGAAGAGGACACACTAGTCTCATTTGATGTTAAATCACTGTTTCCCAGCATACCAGTTAATCAACTCCCACCGTTGATAGAAAAATGGCTCAAATCACTTGGAATGGCATCATCTGAAATTTCAGACTACATTGAACTAACCAAATTATGCATAGAACAAAATTTCTTCCAGTTTCAAACAAAATATTATCACCAAACTTCAGGGTTAGCAATGGGCAACCCACTATCACCCTTCCTGGCCGATCTGTACATGAGTGCATTAGAAATAAGGATCAACAAAGGTTTCCCTTGGATGTTCAAACTCTGGCAACGATATGTAGATGACATCTTTGCCATAGTACCAAAAAAACACATCAGTGATGCACTAAAACTTTTAAATATCCAAGAAAAAAGCATCAAATTCACTGTAGAAATAGAAAAAGACGAGCATTTACCATTTTTGGATCTAAAAATAATGAGGAATAAAAACAGACTAAACTTTGGCATTTACAGAAAACCAACACAGACAAACAACTACATAAAAGCTAATGGCTACAACCCAAGATCCCACAAACAGGCAATCTTCAATAGTTTAGCATACAGACTGGTAAACATCCCTCTCACAGCAGAAGAATACAAAACAGAATACAACAAAATAATTGAAATAGCACAAAAAAATAACTTTCCCAAATCATTAGTGGACAAAAAAGTGAGCTTAGCAAAAAAGAAGAAGCTACTAAAGGAAACCACAACTCTCTCATCTACAGAAACTAATATGATTTTCAAAAAATTCACTTACCATCCATGGGCCTATGATAAATTCAAAAAAGTCTTCAAAAAACAAAATATTCAACTAGCACCAGTCAACCATTTCTCCTTAAAAAACCTAATTTGCTCAAACATCAAAGATGCTATTCCATCAAACAAAAAATCTGGTATATATCAAATTGAATGCAATGACTGTAGTCAAATTTATATTGGAAAAACAAAAAGAAATTTAGAAACAAGAGCAAAGGAACACTTTAGAAACATAAAATATAAACAATTAGAAAAATCAGCAGTTGCCACACATTTTTGGGAAAAAAACCACAACATAAATCCAGAACCAAAACTACTGAAACATACATCAGGAAAACAAGAACTATCCACATGGGAACAAATCTTCATTTCAAAAAATAGGAACAAAGTATTCAATTTCGACATCCCCCAGAAGGATTTGTTCAGCAAGTTCCTTGAGCCGCCACCAGAGGAGACCTGTGACAAGGTATCGTCAGCTACACCAATGAGAATCAGTCGAGAGCCGGCCGATGATAGAGGCAAAGCCTCTGAAACTAGTTCCGGAAAAATTTAAAAGTAAGTGTTGTCTAGTGTCTTTAATCGACTCTCTTTAAAGTTAATTTATCATAACAACACTGTTTTCAACACTTCCAAGAAAGTAATTAATAATGATGTTGTTGATGATGATGATGATGATAATGATATCCACTGCAATTGCAACTAAATTACTTTTGTACACATAATCCTAATGGACTTTGGCAGCAATAAAGTGGCAACATCGCCTCTCTCTCTATATGAAATGTCGATCATTTTCTAGATTGGCAACCAGTATACATGCCACCTTCGTTGTAGCGATAAGAGGGAATACCATGATTCAGCTGGTCGGTCAGTTGAGACACTGAGTTCCCAGCATAGCTTGCAGGCATGCCATATAACATTGGAACTATTCCAAACAGCAGCTACCTAAAGCAGGGATCCATTCTAATCTTTTCTGAGAGCTGATTGGCTTCAAAATTATCTAACAACCAGTCATAATTAAGCTTCATAAATCATTCCCACCAAGGTGTAGCGGACCTTGCATTCTGAAAGACGACCACAGGGAATCAACATGTCTTCTTGTATCTCTCTCACTTTCCTAAAGCAACATCATACCTTTAATAATTCTATCTGCAACAAAGTCCTATTGAGGGTGGTTATGCAGCAAAAACACTCAGGCTTATCCTCAGCCTGCCAGCACCAAAGAATTTAATTGACAATGGGTGCAGTTGAGAGAGAAACATCAAGAGAAGTCAGTTTTGACCAAGTTGCCAAGTCATTTAAGACAGAAATGACAGTGGGTTCAATCAGAAAGAGAGCTGAGAAGTTAAGTGTACTTGAGCATCCAAGCAACAGGAAATTATTTGGCTGAATTAGAAAAATCATTTGTTACATGTGATTATGCTTGATCAGACAAATTACATAAAGAATTGATCCACATGCTCTCATCCCAACCTCATCCCTACCACCTTAAATCAGGTTACACCTAATTCAGGGGTTCTAATTTCCTTTGATTTTTCCTCTTGACCTTGAAAATACAGGTGTATTAATGCAAGTATAGATGAGCCACATGTCACATCCAGAAGGGAAGACCATGGAGGGATACTGTGACATAATGTAGCTCCCACACCAAAACAACAGTGTAATGTGATTCTTAGTTTTGAAAAGCTAGAAATGCCTACTTATTAAAATATAAGTATTTAATGGCAAAACAAACCAAGTGATTTGTTCATAATTACTAGTACAATAAAGGTCTGAAACTCGAAATATCTCATACTATTTATAAAATTGAAGTAGTAGACATAATATCCCTTAAACTTTAATTTTAAAATAAATAAATATAATCTTGCTTCTATTGACTTTGGCTTATTAATTGGAACCATGGCTTATCCACTCGCGGCAGGAGGAGATAGTGAGGAAAAATAATGATAAAGGTCTCATCTGGGGCCCTGTAATTGTAATGGATATACTCTATTTGAGGACAAGTTTGGTGCCAGCGCCAAAGTAATTCCAACTCCAATTTGTGTTATCTCTGTGGACCTCTGTGTTATTAAAGTGTCATTGCTATATTATGAAATCATTTGTATGGTTTATATCATTCTGCATTGTGAACAGCAAATGACCGTTATAAAAGCACAAAGGAAGCCCACCAAATGTTGAATGATGGTATACATTATAAAAATATTACTGAAATCATAGGTGTATGGTCACTTTTTGTGCAAAATAATAGCATTTTTTTATTTTTAAGGTGAGATGAAAGCTTTTATAATGGCTTCCAGTCTCCATGATATTGATTCCACTAGCTTTGTTGTTGTCTTTGGCTCAATTAAGTCCCATTCCATTTGAAGTGCCCGTTTTTAAGCCTTCTTTACTGGAAAGTGTGTGTCTTCTGATTTTGTGCTCCAAAATAGGGTTGATATCTGACGACTGGGGAGGTGCATAAAGTTGTTTTGGTGTGTTATAAAGCAGCCACAAGCAAGTATTTCCAGCTATATGTTAGGGGTCATTGTTCTGCTGAAACAAAATTGTTCCCAAGATCTAGTTTCTGGGTGCTGGCATGATGATTTTATTTTAAAATGTCCATATAGATTATCTGGTCCATAGTTTCATCAACAAAGTGCAATCAACCCACACCAGAAGCGCTCATACACCCCAGATCATCACTGAGCCAGCTCCGTGTTTTACTGTAGGCACTAGATGTTTTGGATGCAGCTCTGTGTTCTTCCACCAAGTAAGTACTCAAGTACTTACGATAGTAAGTCACCACAAACGATGTATCTCGAATGCAAGAGCTCCTAGTGGTCTACCGGGGAAATATACGAGTCAAATCGAGAATTTAATGTCAGGACGGCACGTTGGCCATGGTAGCTCAATGGGTTAGAGCGACTGGACGGAAACCAGGAGATCCGTGGTTCAAATCCCGGCCATGGCATTGAATTTTTCATGTTGACTCTATCTGTCAAAAGACCTTAGCCTATGTGCAGCTAGTGTGAAGAAATGATTAATTTCCATCAATTAACTAAAACAATAAGAGTTAAATGATGAAGCCTGGGACTCAAGTACTTATGATAGTAAATCGCCACAAGTGGTGTATCTCAAATGCAAGAGCCCCTAGTGGTCTACCGGGGAAATATATGAGTCAAATGGAGAATTTAATGTCAGGGCGGCACGTTGGCCATGGTAGCTCAATGGGTTAGAGCGACTGGACAGAAACCATATTCATATTCATATTTATTGCAACTTAATACAATGTTTGAACACAATTAAGCCATGTCATTTGTAATACATACTCTCTCTTAAAAGTAAACGGTTAGAAATAACAAAATAATGGAGAGATCAACTTAAATATACAATATAAAATTATTTGTGGTTGGTTTATTGACACTCGTCACTTACTTTTTCATATATTTATGAGAGACTAGTTTCAAAGGCCCTGGCCCTGGCCCTGGCCCAGTTGGGAAGAGATTGAAAATGGAGGCCAGGGCCTTTGAAACTAGTCTCTCATAAATATATGAAAAAGTAAGTGACGAGTGTCAATAAACCAACCACAAATAATTTTATATTAATTTTGACGTCACTGTTACTAAATTCCTCCAAACACACATTAAATATACAAGCTTAGTCATAAATTGCTTAATGGTATAGAATTTAAAAATAAATATAATATGCTAAAATCAGTAATAAAACCTAGTTATTTTTACAATGATACATAAATTCTCTGATGTTATAAAATACATTGTCTGTTAGAAAGGCTTTTAAATGTGTTTTAAATGTATTTAAATTATTACAGGTTCTAATTGAAGCGGGAAGTACATTATAGAATTTTATACTTGTATAACTAGGCATCTTCTCATATAAGTGCATTCTGTGTCCTGGAATAGCGAGATTATTTTTGCCCCTTGTATCATAGTAATGGATATCTGAGTTTGTTTTCATTGGAAACTTGTGATTAAATAAGTGAAGAATAGATCTATAAATAAATAAGCTCAGGAGTGTGAGTATCTTTGTTTGCCGAAAGATATTTTTGCAAGAATCTGTGTTTTAAATTCCCTATATTCTAATAGCACGTTTTTGGAGTATGAATATCCTACTGAGGTTTGTTTTACTGGTGTCACCCCAAATTCCTATCCCATAGGATAAGGCCGAGTGGATAAGGACAAAATATATAATTTTAGTTGTTGTACGTGGAATGTAATTTTTAAGAGTTCTCAAAACAAATAAGTTTTTGCTAATTTGTAGTGCCAGTTTCTCGATATGGCTATTATAAGTTAATGTCCTGTCTATATTTAATCCTAATAAGTTTACATAATCTACCAGGAGATCCGTATTTCAAATCCTGGCCATGGCATTGAATTTTTCATGTTGACTCTATCTATCAATGTTATTATTTCTTCACTGGTTTCCCTGAGCTTGCTCCCCATTTTGACATTGTTGTGTGTTTGTTCACTGTTGACTGACATCTGACCTTGCTCTGTTTCTTATCACTGCTATCCACAGGTAAATTGGCTTGTTGTGCCTTTGAGCTCATGTTCTCGAACTGTAGGTGTACAATTACTTTTTGTGTCTATTTTAGACACCTTTTAATGCATTTTATTATCTTTTATGATTATACATACTGCATTGTAGTTCTGTTTATGTACTTATGCAAAGAAGTGTTTCATATTGATGTAATGTGTGTTACACACTTCTTGAAACCCGTGCTTCTTTTTTAGCACAAATTCTAATGCAAAACAATATAGGTGTATGAACACCTTTTACACTCACTGTATTTGTATGAGAATATTTGAGACAGTATTTATTTATTATCACTTGCTATGCTACACTGTAGCAACGCAGTTTAATATTTGTGGAGATATCTATACTGTGAAATAGAAGCTCTCATTCTAATATACGTTGAGTTTTTATTTGAAAGAAAGGAAAAGTAATTTTTTTATTTCTCATCTTTCCTTTTACATCATAAAATGGAAATACAAAACCAAGATTACAATTATAAAATCCATACTGGAAAATGTCATATATTCCTAAATCCTTAAAATCCTACCATTTGCCCGCCATTGAATAATAATTCAGTCACCAATCACCTAACCCTAGGTTTTTGTGTATTGGAGGCCCTCTACTCCTTTTTACACATTTTGCCATTTCACCTATCCTAATATACATTTTTCTCTTAATTTTTCTTAGGCATCTCTCTTTAACTTTTCCTAAATAATTCCCTGTATTTCTCCTGTTCTTTTTCCCTTTTATGACAAAATTTTTCTAATTACTACTTCGCCCCCCCAAATTGTCCCATTTACATAGCCGGGCCTGTGCTCTCCATATCTTTGTTTGACTACAATATAATATACAATGGAAGTCTGCATTCTCTTCTCCACACAATAGACATTTATCTAGCTTCCTCTCTTGACCTATACCTTTCAAGTTTCTCACTCCTGTTCTCGTCCAAGCAAAACCTTCTCGCCCTAACTTATTACATATGTCTATATATCCTTCCCTCCCCCAGGTTGTTTTTATTTCTCTATATAACCTCAGTGAGCTTTTGTCACTTGTACTGGCAAAAATGTCTTGTTTGTCAACATCTTCTAATCTTAACTTCTTTCCAGAAGCCTCTATACCCATACTCTGCATTTATCCAAGACACGTCACTCATTTTATGTGCCCAAGACCCTCCTCAGTTACTTCTTTGATTATGAAAACATTCTTTAATAATATTGCCATCTACCAAGTTAGTGATTCGGTATAAATATTTCATTGCCCTTGATAAGATTTTAATTTTAGTAGAATGCCTGCCTAGTTCTAATTGTGCTGCCCGATTAGGTGATGCTATTGGTAATCCCAATATGTATTTACAAAAGGGTCAATGTAGTCTATCGGTGTCTCTCCAAGCCTCATTTACTCCCCATACTTCTGATCCATGTAACATTCTATTTTCTACCACTGCTATATAAATCCTCTACAACCATTTGACATTTAGTACTGTAGCATGATCTTATCACCCTCATGGCCATTTTACCTTTTGCCACAGACATCATTTTTTGTTCTTTCCAGCTCCCATCTGAACTCAAAGTTGTCCCCAAATAATCAAATCTCCTTACCGCCTCTATTTCTCTTCTATTAACCTCCCATTTCTCATCCTTACACAACCTGTATCCTCTTTTGAAGACCATAATCTTGGTTTTGTTTTCATTCACTTTCAAACCCCATTTATCGCAATAAGAATTGGCTGCCTCGATTGCTCTTCTCAGCCCTCCACTTGATATGGACCCAACTACTAGGTCGTCTGCAAACAATAGCCCCAGGTTTCTTTATTATTAATAACTGGTGAATGTACCATACAACTTGATATCTCCTCTAAAATACCATCGATATAAAGGTTAAATATTACTGGACTAAGTTTACATCCCTGCCTTACTCGATATAGATTTAGTTATTTTGTTGCCTGGTAGTTTTATACAGAACTCGTTCTCCTGGTGAGTTTTTATCAGTAAAAGCTGCATGCATATTTTGTGAATTTTACATTGTTTTAATTGAGGTTATGCAAAAACCTGTGATTTCAGAAGTCTTTTACATTCTGCTACATTGTTTCATTTATCATAATTTTGAAAATTACAGACATGCCAGTAACATTATTTATTTAATGCAGACCTTTCAATATCTATCATTCTCTACAATGCACAACACTATATGTCAATAATTTAAGTACAATTAAGAAATTAAAAATTAAAGAAAGTCAAAAGTACAAGGGAATATTTCACTGTAGATTATGGCCGTCATATTCTCTCTCGCCTCCAGTACCAGTCAGTGAGGTAAAGGTTGTCAAAGGGGAGCAGCTGTTGAGATTGTTAGAGTCCATAGTACCATAGTTATAGAGCATACAGTTTGGGCTTTGTAGTATTCCAATGTGGTGCAGAAGTTTAGCCAGGCAATCATGTCCTGTAGCTAGACAGAATTTAGCAACTGCTTCCCTTCTGGGCCAGTTTGGTAGGAGCTGTATTTGGTTTTTCCATTAATATTTACTGATTTTGTTTTCTAGAAGGTCTCAATGGGTTTTCCTGATTGTTTGGTGTAAATTAGATGCTGCTTGAGCGAATGGAAGAGTGCTGTAGTAAGGTAGGATTAGAGTTCCTTTTATTGCAAGGATGTCAAGCCATCTCATTGCCTACAATACCAGAATGAGAGGGAATCCATATAAGACTTTCCTTGCTTTATGCAGTTAGATTTCTGATCAGGTTCCTACAGTGCAGTATGTTGTTACAATTAGGTGTGCTGGTTAAGTTTGTGATAGTTAATATTGCAGCTTGTGAATTGCTTAGTATGAAAACTTTTGAAAATGCTGATGACTGCTATTTTTGTTGTTTTAAAATGCTCTTAGTTGCTTTTAGCTCCCCAATAAAATATGTTTTTTCCCCCTAGAGATGTGTATGTGGGGAAAAGTCTGCAGTGTATCCCAATAACAGTTGTTCTGTCTTTTTCTATTTTGGATCCAGCTGTGTATATATGCAGCTATTCTTCTTTGGGTTAACGTATACAGAGGGTCTCTGTGGCTATCACTCTTACTGTTTCTTGGGAGACCTCCATTTTTATGCATTTTTTAGTTAGATGTAAGGCTTTATATATGTTTTTGATCAAGTGGATTTTCTGGTAATATCACTGGACTAGGACTTGAAAAAGACTAAGGTCTTTTTTTTTTTTTTTTTTTTTTTTGGTAGAGTCAACATGAAAAATTCAATGCCACAGCCGGGATTTGAACCACGGATCTCCTGGTTTCCGTCCAGTCACTCTAACCCATTGAGCTACCACCACGCCAACTTGCTGTCACCCCATTATAAAAAAAAAAACCTAGCCTAGGCTAGTGTGCAGAAAGGATTAATAGATCTGTTGAACTTGTAGTACTTTTTACAGGAAACTTTCTTGTGTTTTCAACCATGGGGAACATTGTATGTTGGTAGGATAATTAATTCATGGTAGGTGAAGCAGTTTCTCATGGAGTTTCAGTGCTAATTCAGTAATTTCTGTCTGTATTTTATGGTTCTTTGTGTGTAACAACAAGGAGTTTACTGGAGTAGTTTTAACACCACCAGTGATTAATCTGAGGGCATGATTTTGTACTTTCTCTAATTTTTTTATCATCTGTTGAGAAGCTGTTATTAAAGTACCACAATTGTACTTCATGACTGGCTTTACAAATATTTTATAAGGGTATTTAGTGTTAGAGTTCCACAGTCCCATTTGCTTCCTGCTAGTCTTTTGATGATGCTAGTCTTCTTTCAGTTCTTTCAGCTATATCTTTTTTGTGTCACTGCCATATTAGCTTGCAGTGGAAAGTGAAACTAAGATATTTAAACCCTGATATGTAGTTTAACCTGTAACTAGCGAGGTAAGCTTTTTGGAGCGTAACTGCTGAGGTGGGGTTAGATGAACTCCAAAACTTGTGAGGGCTGATCAACAAAGACTGAGACTGGTTTTTTTTCACAGTTGTTTATTACTGCAATTCAATGTTTACAAGATTTTTTCAAAGTAGTTTCCTCCTACTTCAATGCACTTTTATAGCGTCTCTGCCAGTCCTTGAACATGTGCTGCAGACCATTCTTTGTCAGGTCCTTGAGAATCGCCTCACTATTCTTAAGCACTGCTTCAGAGTTCTCAAATCGAATACCCCTAAGCTTTGCCTTTAGTGATGGACAGGTAATGTTGAATCGAGCCAGAAATTGCGTGACTTGATTTGTGACGTGAGGCCATGTATTGACATGATGAAGTCGCCACCCAGTCCGAGAAAGCTCTGGTCATTTCTTTGCAATGTGCTTCCTCAGTGTAGCCAATACTGATGTGTAGTATGCTGCTGTAACAGTAGTGTGAGGAGGAACTGCATGCTGGCAAATCATTCCATTACAGTCAAAAAAATGTGATCACCATCACTTTCCCTGCAGATGGAACAACTTTTGCCCTTTTTGGTGTTGGAGAACCTGGCGATTTCCACACTGTGCTGCTTATTTTCCTTCAGGATCATAATGATGCAGCCATGACTCATCACCGGTGATAATAGAAGCTTAGGGGTATTCAATTTGAGAACTCTGAAGCAGTGCTCAAGAATAGTGAGGCGCTTCTCAAGGACCTGATAAAGAATGGTCTACAGCATGTGTTCAATGACTGGCAGAGACGCTATAAAAAGTGTGTTGAAGTAGGAAGGGACTACTTTGAAAAAGATCATGTAAACATTGAATTGCAGTAATAAACATCTGTGAAAAAAAAATCAGTCTGTCTTTGTTGATGGGCCCTCTTAATTAAGGCTGACAAGGAAATGGTTATATATATATATATATATATATATATATATATATATATATATATATATAACCATTCATATTGTGACTCTGGGGGTTCGTAGAATTAAAAGGCCGAGTGCAGATATTCCAAATGTTCTTTATTTCCGTAGAGACACACTGTTCAATTCTCACGTAATAACATTACATCGCCAATACAACACAATATTCCAAGGTCGATCACAATAACAAACTGTGACAGCAGATTACATCTCTAGCTCTCTTACACAGCTGGCTGTCTCTCATTTCACAACACTGTTTCACCACTAACTCTTTGCGAGCCATCACGTCCTTAAATACCTATTTTGTAAATTCGAGATATTTCTGGTCCAAACAGGAATTGAATGTTCTATCACCTTCCAGAAGCATAACCCTATTGGTGCCGGCAGGTCTTCTATCTCGCGCTATCATTATTTCTTCCGGCATGCTCCTTATCTCCAGGCTCTTTGTGTACACAAGCCGCGCTATCGCGAACGGGACGTGACAATATATATATGAATGCAATTCTGAAATGGTATAAGAAGGGAAGTATAATGAACATAATATATTTATGTAAAAAATGAAGCTAGCTACAGTGAAGCAATGAATATTACACAAATATAAGTATCTCTAACAAAAACTTCACTTATCTTAAGAAAATGATGTCAATTTTTATTATTAATTGAGATTGATTTCACAAACATTTATATCCTTGAAGACTAAGTGTGTTGACTGAAGATACGAGCAAATGTTCATGAAATCAATCTCAATTAATAAGAAAAATTGACATCATTTTCTTATGATAAGTGAAGTTTTTGTTATAAATAGTTATGTTTGTGTAATAACAATACCATATTTGTTGGCAAACTATAACAAACACAGAACTTACATGGTTTACATTTGAACAGTGTAAATAAGAATGAAAAAATGCAACACTTTAGTTCTTAGAGCGTTTCAGACAGAAAACATTTCTAAAACTGATAAATTCTTATATAATACCATCTAGCATGATGAATGTAACCAATAATTAACAACATTTGTTTCGCTGAGAATAGGTTAGCGCACTTTTGAACACAATTTACTTGGCAATATGTTCACACATGCTTAATGCACATTTTGAGCACATAATATTTAACAGTATAAAGAATACAACCAACGGCCAGCAGTTGGAACGTCAGCTTGTTTAATAATTTGCACACTTCTCATCCAAAGAATCAATGCCTCCTTTAGTTTCATTATAAAACTGTATGATTTTTGCTTTTTGGTTACATTGCTGGCACAAGCATAATGGCACTAATAAATATGTAAAATATGAAGCTATTAACAGTGAAGCGAACAAATATATACAAATATAACAATTTGTAACTTAAAGCTTCACTTATCTTATAAGAAATGATGACACATTTCTTATAAATTGTCTGGGATTGCGATTTCATGGAAATTCTTCCACATCCTCAGCCGGAAACAACAAAGCTGTCATCATCATTACAAATGCTAGATGTTAATATGTTCTTGTTAGTACTACCAACATCTGAAAATAAAACACATTTAAAAACAGAATTGACTGCTGGTATTTCAAAATTCATTACGCAATGTTTGTTTTTTAAAATAAATATCTTTTCCCGAACCATTAAATCTATCAGACCATTTAATTGTTTTAATAATTTAACTAAAAATAAAAGTTTTAACCCTTTTCACATAAATTTGCTGTATCCAATAGTTTGATTTATAGATTAATAAATATAACCCTGAATAAAGATGAATTTAATAAAGAATATAAACATATTATAATACTGCTCTAATTAATGGTTTTAATAAAGACTTTATAAATAAAGAAATTTAAAATTTAAATATCAAAAAAATGTTAATAATATATCTACCTTTAAAAAAATAAAATACGATTTTAACTTTAAAAAATTTACTTACCATCCTTGGGTTAATAAACATTTTCAAAAATGTCTTAAAGAGTTTTGTATAACTTAAGTTCCTCAAAATAAATATAATATTAAAAATTTATTGCATTTCTTTAACAAATATAAAATTCCTAATAATAAAAAATCAGATATTTATCAATTTAATTACTTCGATTGTGATAAAGTTTATATTGGAAAGACAAAATGTAATTTAGAAACCAGAACGAAAAAACATTTTCGTAACATTAAGTATAAACAGACTGATAAATCGGCCATAGCAGATCATTTTTGGTCATTTAACCATAAAATAAATCCAGAAGTTAAATTATTAAAACAAGTAAATGGTCCAATAGATTTAATGGTTTCGGAAAAGATATTTATTTTAAAAAACAAACATCACGTAATGAATTTTGAAATACCGGCAGTCGATCCTGCTTTTAAATTTGTTTTATTTTCAGATTTTGGTAGTATTAACAAGAACATATTAACATCTAGCATTTGTAACAATAGCAACAGTTTTGTTGGTTCCAGCTGACGATGTGGAAGAATTTCCATGAAATCGCGATCCCAGACAATTTATAAGAAACGTGTCATAATTTCTTATAAGTGAAGTTTTAAGTTACAAATTGTTATATTTTATATAATGGCAATGTTTATCTTTGGTACAAAATATATCATTGTGCAATCATTTATTAATCCATACACAACTGAACTTTTTTGGTTTATTTTTTGAGGGAAGAAATTCTGTAGGTATTTCTCATTTGTTCATTTTCATTGTTCCCACATATATCAAATCTCCTTTTTGCAACTCATAATGTTCAATGGATGTAAACCAATTGTCAGCTGTCACAATACGGTTTATCCCTTTGATGGGCTTCACAAGACGAAGAACAGATTGTGTTTCTTTGCCAAGTGCTCTTTCATTTTCTGAGAGATGACCATTTTAATTTGTTTCTACCGTCAAAGTATTTTTTCTGTTCTTTTTTTTCTTTACGTGTTGCTCCTTATCAGTTGTATCTGCGTAATCTTTTCCTACAAGACCACTGGCATCACCTTCTGCATTTGTTGCTACCTTTTTCTCAGAAATACTAACATGTTCACTGCAAAATTCTTGCGGCACAACAAAATTCTTGCAGCACAACATCACCTTCCCTACTGAAGTCACTTTCCAAGTCTCTGAGAATATCATTAGGTCAATCACTAAAATTAGGACCATTACCCGTTATAGTATTCCTTGAATTTACCATAATGATATTTAACAGAACTGTAACACCAAATAAAATGTTCCATAACTGGTGAGGTGGGGTGTGTGACACCCCAGTCAGTGAGAAACACTAAATCGCTCTTGAAACTATTACACTAAATAGTATAACTACTTATCTCTGAGCTGCTAGGGAGGCGACTGAAGGGTACACCGCATTCCAGGATTATCAGCAATCTAGATTAAGAGTAGAGTCACTTCAAAAATTTTGTGGGGTAGCTCCAAATCCACCTCACCAGTTAATGGTTAAGGCAATGTTAGTGTAGGAAATGTTTGGACTGAGTTGGCTGTGGCATAGAGAGAAAGTTTGATATGCAGGTTTTGCTGTGTTTACAGCCATTGAGTTTTCTATGTATCACTTGCTTAAGATGTCTGATGTGCTGTTAAGTGCTTTCTCATTTACTTCCTGGGCTTCCTACTTTGGTGCTGACCTCCAAACAACTAGATCATTGGCCTAGAGGAGAACATTAACATTTCTGTTTTCCATCAAGGTAGGGATCAGTCATTGATAAAGAGGTTTTAGAATGTGCAACTGGTGACAGCAACTTGTGGGAGGCCAGTTTGGAGAATTTTGTGTTTTGATATAGTGGATCCATAGGAACGTTGTCCTATGAAAATCTTCACCTATTACAATATTTACCCTTTTATAGCATAGTATAGGAGCTTCAAAAGTAACTCTGATTTCGAAATTGTGTCATATACTGCTTTTAAAATCAATGTATACTACAGTTCTTATTAGTCCCTTGTCTAAACTATCCTTGATGTTTTGCGGTTCAGTTGATTGGTGTTGTCTGAAGTCAGCTTCGGCTGAGGTTTTCTCCAGGCCCTCATATTCGCAATTGCTGGGGTACCCTAAACCTAGGCCAGGAACATTTCCTTACTATAATCCTTTAGAATATTTATATTTATGAAGTAAAATAAGACCTGAAGCTTTCCTGGATACGAATATGCTCAAGTTGTTCTCGGAAAATAAGCCAGGTAAAGTCTGTTTAGTTAACGCGAGTGCACGTCGGCCTCTGCCTTTGACGAACCCTTATAATTGTTTTACAACCCCCGACCCTTCTTCTCCCAGATCTTTCTGCAAGGTTGCCACCTTTCTCGATACGTCATGGGTGTCGTACGAGGTTTCGTCTAAATAAATTATCTTATGTCCATTACTGCGAAACTTCCTTAGTTTTGACACACACACACACACACACACACACACGCACACGCACACGCACACGCACACGCACACGCACACGCACACGCACACGCACACGCACAGGCACAGGCACAGGCACAGGCACAGACACACGCACAGACACACACACAGACACACACACAGACACACACAGACACACACAGACACACACACACACACACACACACACACACACACACATACGAGGGCCGTTCAGAAAGTAACCTCCGATCGGTCACAGTACGGGTAGTGGGGGGAGTAGCGACGCCATCTGTGCATTCACGTACTCAGCAGGTCAGTCGGCATCAAGCCGTGGTCGAGTTTACGTCGTATTTGTGTTAGTTTAGTGTTTGTGGCCGTTTGAAATGTGTGCTGCAATAGAAAAACCCGCCAAATGTGAAGTGCGTGCTGTTATAAGGTTTTTTACAGCCAAAGGATATTCTGCAGCAGCTATTCATCGTGAGCTTTGTGCCGTGTACGGACCAAGAGTTATGAGTGAAGGAGTGGTCCGTGAATGGGTACATTTATTTAAAAGTGGACGAGAAAACGTTCATGATGAAGAGAGGAGTGGTAGACCATCATTGGTGACGGACGAACTCGTTCAGACAGTTGATGCAAAAGTTCGTGAAAACCGACGTTTCACAATGTCGGAGTTGTCTACTGATTTTCCACAGATTTCTAAGACTCTCTTGTACGAGATAGTGACAGTAAGATTGGGTTACAGTAAGTTCTGCGCACGATGGGTGCCCAAAATTCTTACCGACCACCACAAAGCTCAAAGAATGGCCTCTGCATTAGACTTTCTGTCACGTTATGCTAAACAGAAGACATAGCTCGGGTCTCAGCGGTTTGATGACGACGAAGAGCTCAAAGATGCGGTCACAGGCTGGCTCCAGTCACAAGCGGGTGATTTTTATGCACAAGGAATTTCAAAGCTTGTGAACAGATACGATAAGTGCCTCAATCATTATAGAGACTATGTAGAAAAATAGTGCAAAGATGTAGTTGTAAGATGTATATATTAAAATATTTTTATTTAACTTCTTGAATTTTTTGCAATCAACCGGAGGTTACTTTCTGAACGGCCCTCGTATATATATATATATACTGCGAAACTTCCTTAGTTTTGACAAATATATATATATATATATGTATGTATTGCCAAGCTACAATTCTACTGGATTCCATAATAACCCTTATCTTATTCAAAGTGTGGTATTTGAAACCCAGCTCCTTTAGGAGACCGCGCAAAGTGAAGCACCCATAAGGAAAATCACAAATTTCTTGCAAATGTGGAACCAATTCGTCTAAGGTGGGCACTCTCCCTTTTGAATAGAATCTATAAATTTCTCGACTAATTAAATCGCATGTGAAATTATCTACTTTAGAGAAACGTTTCCTTTTGTTTTCACACTTGATCAGCGTCTTTGGTATTCCTTTCGTCACAATATTTCTTACTGTATTTCTGTGAATACCCAAAATTTATCATCAGGTTCATTGCATGACCCCTTACCAAGATTATTTTTCAGCACATATTTATATGTGTTCAAAACAAGCGCTTGAATTTGCTTAGAAACAATTCCCATTATAACTTTGTTTTTTTGAGGCTTTGCCAGTAATATAACTTGGCCCAGTTATTCCAACTATTGTCATCACTTTGATTATTTTCGCGTGACTAAAAGTTATCTACTACTTCATTTGCATTTACCACTGCATTTCCCTCCTACGATCTCCACATCATGACACACAACGAATTGCTACACGTAATGAAACAGATCAACTGGAAGTTGGAACTTTGGCAACTGAGATTCTACATGGAGTAGACATGCGACTGTCACTTTGAGAAAATCAGGGTTGCTATTGGTCCTCAACGACAGTGTTCCATTTCTGAAGTGTGGAGATAGATTTATGACGGTCGTTAGTGGACGGGAGGCTCAGGTTCCTTTGACTCTGAACTGCACATGCGTTAACTAAACAGACTTTAAACAGACGATTAGAAATTGATGTTTCAGGAGTGTGCATTCTCCCATCATCAGGATATTTATTAAATGTTATAACCACAAATGTTATTGTGGTTACAGCATTTAATAAATATCCTGATGATGGGAGAGATGCACACTCCTGAAACGTCGATTTCTAATCGTCTTTTCACCTGGCTTGCTTCCTGAGAACAACTTGAGCAGTTATGTTGTTGTTTTCAAATGCTAGGCTTTGGCAATGAAGCCATTAGCTCTCTTGCTCTCCAATATTTCGTTTTAAGTAGCATAAATGTAACCGTTTTTTAAGTGGACACCAATGTTTTTGCTTGTAATGGTGGTTACATCATCCACTCATTTTAATCCCCAGTATGACTGAAGGGCCACACCTGTCTTTGGTTAATGGGTACTTGAGCAATTATGAAGTAGTTTTTCTTTTATACATCAGAATGGGTCACTATTTACAACTAATTCAGAATGTCATACATACAATACTAGGAACAGTAAAAATATACACTTAAATCATCACTGCCTTACTCTCAGTTTAAATTTTATCTCTCACAAAGAAATTATTCTATATAATAAACTCCCACCTAAGCTAACATATCTAAATAATAAAAATTTCATAAAAAGCTGTAAAAAATATTCTACTGAGAATAATGCCACAGACAACAGATGAGCTTCTAAGCAGTATTATTAATTAATAAAGTAGGTAATGATTTTTTTTTTTTTTTTTTTTTTTTTGTAAAAGTTATATCTCTTAGAATCTAGTGGTTAAAAAATGTAACACATTAAAATTACTTGACTTGAGTTTTCTTTACCTACTTGTATATTAATTACTACTGTGTTATTCTTAATTACTATTGAATTATTTTTAATTACTATTGCATTAATAATAATTATATTACTCCCAGGAATTATACTATTCATATGGGTACAACTTTGATGAAGCCATAAATACTGCATTCCTACGCCCGCCTCGGTAGTGTAGATGGTAGTGTGTCTGCCTCACATTCAAGAGGTCTTGAGCTAGAAACTCGGTCAGGGTGAGTTACCTGGATAAGGTTTCTTCCAGGTTTTATCTTTCAAGACGAATGTCGGGTAACTCTAAACTCCATGGACTCTGGACTCATTTGAGCATCATTTCACCCAATTCATTCACCGTCCGATATGACTTAACGTTAGAGGACGTAAATTACAAAACAAAACAAAAAAAGTGTAAAGTGTATATTCCTACCGCGAATAAAACTTGCTTACAGAGGTATGTTTTAGACGTGGCATATGACGTAACGTTGCGCAGTAGTTTATGGTCGAGTGCACTTGTTTTCTGGAAGAAAAAGGGGTGTCAGGTTAGTCATCTGCCATCTAAGCCACTAGCTTTATCAGCAATCTGCTGGTGAAAGCAGAGATCTTACCCCTACCACTAATTTGAATGATATCTCTTGCGCACATCCAAGCAAGATCATGCGCCACGTCTAAAAAATACATCTGTACTTAGCACAAAAGTGAATCAAGAAGATATTGACACACTGCTTCACTCACACTGAAAACTTAGCACTTTTGTGCTAAGTTGTGCTTCACTGTCTCTACGTTTCTTTCAATTTTATGCTTTGACATCTTTACTTATTTACTTCAGATTCCACTTCATTTCATTTCATTTTCATTTCATTTCATTTTACTTCATCCTTGTGTTAAAAGTACATAGGATACGTCACATACATAATTTAATTACAAAATTTAATTACAAGGTTTAATTACAAGGATACGTCACATACATAATTTAATTACAAGGTTTAATTACAAAGTTTATTTACAAATCTGTTTGTCTCAAATTTCACATACCTGTAAAACACATCTACACTCATTTACACATTTTGTTTACATTTAGTGTTGTACTTAAATTCTTCAGTACTGTAGAAAGCATTTTCTAGTAAATAGTTCTTAATGGTTTTTATTTGTATCTCTCTTTGTTTCAAGTCTTTTATTTCCTTGGGTAAAGCATTATAATGTTCTTTTCCTATACTTTTTTTTGAACGATTATTTAATGTTCCCCTGAGTGCAGTTCTATAATAATCGTGTTTATTTCTAACATTATAGCTATGCATGTGATTGTTTTTAACAATTTTTCCATTTAGTAGAACATGCTTTATGCTTTCATAAATGTAGATACACGGAACTGTTAAGATTTTGTATTTTTTGAACCAGTCCCTACAACTGTGTCTTTTTTCTATTTTCCCAATTATTCTAATTGCCCTTTTTTGTAATTTGAATATTTTTAGTACTTCCTTAGCTGTAGTGTTCCCCCATAGTGTTATGCCGTATTTTATATACGAATAAATGAAAGCATAGTATACCTGCTTCAGCGTTTTATTATCCATGTTATCCTTAACCTGTTTCATAATGTATAAACCCTTATTTATCTTTCTTGTTATGTACATTATATGTGGTTGCCAATTAAGATTTCTGTCTATAAGCAGTCCTAGGAAATTTGTGACTTGTGCCTCAGGAATACTTTCCCCATCTACCTTGAGATCAATGTGATCTGCATGTTTTTCTTTTAGCGTGAAATTTATCCATGATGTCTTTTTTATGTTTAATACCAGATCCAGATTTGAAAAGTAGTCTTTTAATATTTTTATGTTACTGTTTGCCTTGTTTTCTACACCTTTAGTAGTGGGATCTGTAACTATTATTGTTGTATCATCTGCATAGCCAATTGCTGTACCTCCATTGTTTGCTACTATTTCAAAAAGATCATTTATATAAACTAGAAATAGAAAAGGACCCAATTTCGAACCTTGCGGAACTCCTTGTTTAATTGTTTCAAATTTTTATCTTACTTTATTTACCATACCCTTTTCATTTTTGTAGTTTATTTCTACGCACTGCTGTCTGTTTTCTAGATATGATGCAACCCACTTTTGTGCAATGCCTCGAACCCCATATTTTTCTAGCTTATTTTCAAGGATGTTTATATTTACACAGTCAAAAGCTTTAGACAGATCCAGAAATATGGCGACTACAAATTCACGATTTTGGAGTGCATTAATAATTTTATCATTTGCTTTATCTATCGCATTTATTGTTGATTTATGTTTTTGAAATCCATATTGTAGCTCTGCTAAGATTTTCTGTTTTTCAAAATATCCTTGTAGTTGTTTCAAAAACACAACCTCCATCACTTTTGATATTGCAGAACATAATGTGATTGGTCTGTAGTTTTCTATATTGCATTTGCTTTCTTTTTGTTTGTATATTGGTCTAACAATCGCTCCTTTTAATGTATCTGGAAATACTCCATGCATCAGTGAAGTGTTTATTATATGAGTGAGAGCCTCAACAATTTCATATTTTATGTTCTTTAGCATTTCGTTTGATACTTCATCTAAGCCAACAGATTTTTTAAATTTTAGCTTATTTATTTCTCTTAAAACTTCCTCTTCTGTTATTTCAAAGATTACCATAGAATTAATTTGGGCAAAATTTGATATTATTGTTGAGTTTAGAATTTTGGGCTTTGAATTTAGCTGTTTTGCAACATTTATATAGTAGTCATTGAATATATTACATATTTGTTTAGGCTTATTTAGGCTTATTATTTTTATGGCTTATTTCAATATTTTCTATTTGTTTAGTTTTGCTGTTTTTACGTATTTGGTTTACAATTTTCCACACTGCTTTTGTTTTGTTTTCTGCTTTTTCAATTTGTTCCTTGTTATAATTCATTTTAGCCTGTGTAATTACTGTATTTAGTATTTTGTTATAATTTTCAATATAATTTAGAGATTTCTCACTCATATTTGGCTGTTTTATTGAATTTAAAAACCTCACCCTTTTGCATGATTGTTTTATTCCTTTTGTCATCCATTTTGTGAAATCATTTACCTTGCCACCTGAAATTATTTTGAAGCTTCTTAATGGCATCATTTTTTGTAGGCCATTTTGAGTATTATTCTTAAAATGTTATATTTTTCATTTATATCATCAGTGTTATACACCTTTTCCCAGCTTACTTCTCTAAGATAATTTCTAAGGTTGTTTACACTTTCCTTGTTTATTTGTCGCCTATACTCAGAAGTAACTTGTGTGATATCTCTTTTAAAGTTTACTCTTAACAGTTGTCCTGAATGGTCACCTATCCCTGACTTAATGATTGACGTGCTCCATTTTGTTTCTGGTAAGTTAATAAAAGCATTGTCAATACAAGTTTCAGAATATTTTGTTACCCTCGTTGGCTCTTTTATACCAATTTTTAGATTATGCCTATTTAAGATTTCTGTAAGTGATGATTTATATACACTTTCTTTTATCATGTCAATGTTTAAATCTCCCATTAGTATTTTAATCTTTTTTTCGTTTATTTTGTTTAGTACATTTTCTATGATTTTAAGAAATAGATCTTTGTTTCCCCCAGGCGATCTATATACCCCAATTAGTACTATCCTGGCCTCTTTTAAAAATACTTCTATTGCTGCTAGTTCACATACTATTTCCTCACTAAAATTACTACAATCTACCTCTTTGAACTTTATATTATTTTCTACATAAATAGCCACACCTCCACTTTTGTGTTGCTGCCTACAAAAGTGTGACCCTAGTGTATAACCATGGTAATTATTTGCCACAATTTCCTCCGATTTCAGGCCATGTTCTGTTTGTATCTTAATATCAGTGTGTGAAAGAAATGCAAAGCGAGAAAAATCATGTTAAAGTTTTGTAACATAATATTTAAATTTTTTCATATATCCTGTCAAAAACTGGTATGACTTAAAACATATTCTGCAAGAACATCACCTTGATTGCTCTCTGCAACCTTTGATACCATATATAGTAAAATGGAAGTTAAACATACTAATAAAATAATATAAAAAATGTTTATGTTTTTCTTATGTAATTGTATAAATTAAAATTGAAAATACTATGAACTTTATAAAAATCTGCAAAATTTAAGACATACCTTGTTGTTTGGCCCATTTGATCCAATGAAATTATTTCCTCTCCATCAGCACTCCAAGAACTTCCAAAACTGCAAAATGCTATTATTTTATCTGATTTTAAGATAAACGATCTTAAAGGTGTACTTTGGTGCTACACAACATACAGAAGTCCAATCTATTATTATCTTTTTTCGTATTACTAGTGACCCGAATATTTTAGATATATTCCTTTGCAATTATTATTGATTTAGGTCAGTAAGTGTCCCTACTGCCGTAGGGTTTTCTCAGGAATGTTTCCTGACATCTTATTAGTGACCAATGGTGTAAGGTGATAGATACAGTATTATACAGTTGAACCTGATTTATATGTATATCAAGGTGAAGAGGAAAGATTACTTATAACTCAGAATTATGTACAAATGAGGTTTTGATAATGCATTAATTTTTTAAAAGTAACACATGCATGTATAAAACTTTACAAACAATAAATATATGTATGAAGCAAAGATTATTTAGAAATTGGTCCTACTTTAAACTATTCAGTTAATTTGGCTTGCTTCACTTGTCTTGCATTAAATGTGTACAACTCATTTTAAAAAACATATTAATCACTTACAGCTTTTTCACTACAACTTTTCACACTGATGTAATGTCTACAGAATCCATGTTCAAGAGGTCCTGCATTTGAATCTGGATCAGCATAAGTTATCTCGATAAGTTTCTTCTGGGGTTTTCTGTCACTGATGACTGTAAACAGCATGTATAAGCAATTTCTAGTTGGAAGGAAATAAGGTTTTAGTTTTGTATGCAGTAAGTGCCACTTCTCCTATGAATTTTACTATCGGATCTAGTGTTAACATTTCCATTTTATTTTCTCCATGACTATTAAAGCAACTGAGAACTGATGGACAAAACTGCTGTTCAACAGTAAACATCAGATACCAAGAATTATCTTTCCTTCCACTTTCCTTTCCACTTACAGAACATGGCTTAAGGAAGGAGCAAGTACATTTTGTAAAATTTGTAAATTACGATTTAGTTTCCCAATATTGCCGTATAAATCACAGAAGTGGAGGAGTCTTGCTGTTTGCAAGGAAGGATATTATTGTAAATAGGGTAGAGTGGGTAGAAAATGGGAGTGAAGAGATGATTTTTGAAGTAGCTGCTGTTAAACTCAGTACAGAATTAGGGCAAGTACTCATTATTGGCATTTATAGATCCCCTAACTCAAGTGTACATGATTTTCTAATCCATCTAGAAAAAATGCTCTGCAAAATTACATTTAACCAAAATATAATAATCCTCGGTGACTTTAATATAGATGTAGATAATGTAAATCTTAAGGACATCCTCAATAGCTTCAACTTAAAAATTGTTTCTCAGGGCCCCACTAGAATAACAGAGCACTCAATCAGTACAATAGACCACATTATAACAAACCTGAATAAC
Source organism: Mantis religiosa (assembly GCA_030765055.1). Taxonomy (NCBI): domain Eukaryota; kingdom Metazoa; phylum Arthropoda; class Insecta; order Mantodea; family Mantidae; genus Mantis; species Mantis religiosa. The sequence continues at coordinate 116,367,282 of CM060959.1, forward strand.
AGTAGATTTTGTACAATAAATAATGAATTTCATGTGTCGGACCATAGGGGTCAAATTATTGATATCTACAATTGTTTCAGCCAAATTAAGGAAAGTGTATATAGGTATGTTAGAGATACGAGAAAACATAACCTAGAAAAACTAAAGGATATTCTGGCAAAAGAGGAATGGACAGAGGTGTACAATGCTAGTGATACGCATGAAAAATGGAAGGCTTTCATAAATGCATTTACTCTCCACTTCAATGAAAGTTGCCCTCAGTCCAAAAGAGCACTTAAACATGAAGTAATTAACAAATTAACTCTGCCACCCGAACTTACACATTTAAAAAATAAAATGAAAGCAATGTATGAATTTTTTCAAATGACTAAATTAAATTCTTACTCAGATGCCTATAATAAATATAAAAAACAATACAGGAAAGCGCTGATTAAATTAAAGGCAAAACAAATAGAGGAAAAAATAATTAATTCTGATATCACAAAAACAGTATGGGATATTATAAACAAGCGACTCAAATCCCAAATAGGAGAACATTCCAATTTAAGTCTGAACAAGGATGGACAAGTAGTACATGACCCCTCTGAAATCTGTAAATTATTTAACAGCTTCTTTCTAAACGTTGGTGACAATACTACAGTTGACATAGGTAGTAAAGAAAAAACTATTATAAACAGCATGTACTTGCATGAGACGGATGCTGAAGAAATAGACAAAGTAATTAGTAGCTTTAAAAACCAACAGTCCTCTGGGTGGGATGGCGTATCACCTATAATACTAAAACATTGTAAACAAGAATTGCTGACTATACTGGTGCACTTAATAAATTACTCAATGAACGAGGGCATATTTCCAGAGGTATTAAAGATTAGCGTGGTACGACCAATTCATAAGAAAGGTTCATATGCAGATGTTAACAATTTCAGACCAATAACTCTAACTTCAGTATTCAGCAAAACGTATGAGAAAGTCTTAATAGCTAGAATAAATAGTTTCTTAATTGCTAATAAAATTCTTAATCATTTTCAGCATGGATACAGAAATAAATTATCGACCATCACAGCTATAGCGGAATATATTCACAAATTATTGGAACTAAAAGATAAACACAAAAACACAGCTGGAATTTACTTAGACCTCTCCAAAGCTTTTGACTCTGTATCCCATGATCATCTCATCTCAAAATTAGAGTACTATGGCTTCAGAGGACAAATTAATAAACTATTAACATCATATCTTAAAAATCGTTTGCAATGTACAGAAATAACTTGGAAAAAAGGGGATGTTATAAGCCACATTAAATCAGAATATAACTTAGTGAAATCTGGTGTACCACAGGGATCAGTACTAGGACCTATACTTTTTTTGATTTATATTAATGACTTACCTGAACCAGTAAACAGCAAGGTCATCTCATATGCAGATGATACATCTATAATATGTTGGAGTGAAGGAGAAGAAAGCTTAGAAGAAAAAACAACAAATGCAATTGGCGAAATATCTCGGTACTTTCTAAACAATGGACTAAAGTTAAATATAGGAAAAACAAAATTTATGACATTTCAAAGCGATGATCTAAATATAAACATTAACAATATACCTTTGGAACGGGTAAGAAACTTTAAATTTTTGGGCGTTCACATAGAAGATACTCTAACCTACAGTACAAACGTAGACATGGTTTGTAATAAAATGAACTCGGGACTCTACCTATTACGACAACTAGCAAAATATGGGAATATCAATACTCTTAAAACTGCGTATTATGGCATTATCTTCCCACACTTAACATATGGTATTGAAATTTGGGGGGCAACAAGTAAAACCAATATGGACAGACTATTAAAAGTACAAAAGAAATGCATACGAACCATGTACAACCTTCGTTTTCAACAAACATGTCGGGATACATTTAAATCACAAAACATCCTAACAGTAGTATCACTCTATGTATTCAAAACCATTATACTTGTAAAAGACCGAAAGCAACATAACATCCTCAATAAAGATTGCCATACATATGATACGAGGAGAGCAACTGATTACCATAGGGTGAGCACGAATAAAACTCAAACTAATAAAGATCCATTTAAAATAGGAGCCATATTGTATAATAAATTGCCATCTGTAATTAAGAATACTTCTGACTCAAAATTTAAACTGGTCTTAAAATCATACCTAATTCAAAAATGTTTGTATAGTATAAATGAACTGTAATATATATGTATGTATGTAGTATAAATGAGTTGTATACCTATGTATACAATAAGGTTTGTACGTAATTTAGGCATTTTGATCTTTTTAAATAACTTATACTTTTGTAAACAACTCTATATTTCGTAAATAACTTATGTATTTTGATCATTTTGTATTTTGACTGTATAGAGATAATTGACAGTGTCAGATGCTCTTGTAAGAGTCTATTGGCCGCAATAAATTAAAATTAATTCTCATTTGTTGCTATGACACTGTTGTGCTGGAAGATGCATTCAAGCTAATATCTTTGTCTTTTGTTTCTGTGGCCAAAAGTGGCCCACTCAGCTTGCATCTTTGACAATAGGAATAAAGAGAATGCATTTCGAGTTTCTTTTAAGATAGTGAATGCTGTATGCTCATTTAATTACGTATAACTCAGTTGTTTTTCACTAATATTTAATACATATAATTGTGCACTATGTATAAAAGCGTTGTGTATACATAAATTTCTAGTAACATGTTTCTAAATTACATCTTTTCTGGAACCTACAAAAATTTATGTATAAATATGAATTATGAATAACTGGGTTACATATGAAGCAGGTTCAACTGTGTATACTCATACTAATTTTCCTGTTTAATCTTGTTGATTTCATATAGTAATGTAATTATGTATATTTTTCTACATAAAATAAAAACTCAACTGGGATGTAACTGACTAAAGTAGCTACAAAATAGGAATGAACATAAGGCGGGGCTAGGCATGGCTGTTCTACTGCTACTAGCCAATGTAGTGTGTGCAACATTGTACAGTTAAGCATGCATACTGGCTCGCTTTGCAGAACCATAGGGCTGATTTCTTTGCACACTCTAAAGATACTAATTACAGAATCATTTTGTTTTTCCCATATTACAGAGCTATATTTTCTGAGGATTACTGTCCAAACCCCATATTTGTAGCACATCTGGTTTTGGAGATATGGAAAGATAAGGCACCTGACTAGAAAGAAAAGAATCATTAACTGTTAGTGAAGTAAATCACATATGTGCTATGCTGCAATTGCACTTTTTACCTTGCATTCAGTAAAGTGGTGGTCTTTTAAGACCGCACACGTGCTTTTCAAAGTTAATAATTACACCGCTTAGCAAGCCTAGTACTGGTGTGCCTAGTAGTAACTGCGAAACAACTCATATAAGATTTTACATAAATAGGCTAGAAATATTTTTGTTAATGTGTGTTCCTTTTTGAAACAGATGTCAATTAAAGACATTTTCAAAAGCACAAATTTCGCACAGAGTCGATAATTAATATTACAAGTTTGTCACGTGAGTGTTCATTCTATGACAAACATTGTTAAAGAAGGCAAACAGTTTACCAAATTAGGAGAAGTTTCCATATTAGATCTCCAGGGAAACATCGAGCAGCTAAAAAACATGCTAATAACTTAAACAATTTTCAATTGTGTTTGATGTAGAACAATTTATGGTTTATATGACAAGGGTGAATATCCAACTGCCAAAAGGCTGACCGATTTAATGAGGCGGAAAAGAGAATATATGGATTCTGTATCTTCTATGCATAATATACTGAAATCTTTTGGGTTCAAATATAGGAGAACCAATGATGGTCGCCTGCCTCGGTAGCGTAGATGGTAGCGTGTGTGTTTCACGTTCAAGAGGTCCCGAGTTTGAATCGCGGTCAGGGTGGGTTACCTGGATACAGTTTTTTCCGGGGTTTTCCCTTATCCTTAAAGATGAATATCAGGTAGCTCTAAGCTCCAAGGACCCCGGACGGACTCGTTTGAGCATCATTTCACCAATTAACGTTGGAGGAACTAAATAAATAAAAAAAAAAAAAAAAAAAAAAAAAAAAAAAAAAAAAAAAAAAAAAAAAAGTGAAAGCGATATTGTTGCTGTAAGACTAAAATTTCTGCGCACAATGCACAATATTAGTACATGAGATTCATGGTGTAAAAATACTTCATAAATACCCACTCATATCTTCTGTATTTATTAAGTATTTTAATGAAACAAAAATTGACAAAAATATGGCATCATTACTATAGAAACTATATTCACAAGCTGTTGAAATGTCACTATTTTGTTTCACTGTAGCAAACACCTTCTTTTGTGGAATGCATCTAATTTGAATCATTTTGTTTTGTGTGCATATGAACGATAGCTACGTAAGCGAATTGTTCTCCAGTTCAAGGATTTAAGGTGTGGTGTTTTTTCCTCCAGCTTAATCTCTCTCCATCTTAATCGAGCCACACGTTCGGGTGACATATTTGCGGCGTTTTTCCACCCCTCGCAGCAGATAGGAAGCACGCCGACTGTTTGGAAGATCCAGGTCGAGATTTGATTAAATAAGAGTCATGAGATCTTTTCTCAGGTGTGGATTTTTGGTGAAAGAAATAAAATTTATATGACTCCGACTCCAGCTTAATCTCTCTCCATCTTAATCGAGCCACACGTTCTGGTGACATATTTGTGGCATTTTTCCACCACTCGCAGCAGATAGGAAGCACGCCGACTGTTTGGAAGATCCAGGTCGAGATTTGATTAAATAAGAGTCATGAGATCTTTTCTCAGGTGTGGATTTTTGGTGAAAGAAATAAAATTTATACGACTCCGACTCCAGCTTAATCTCTCTCCATCTTAATCGAGCCACACATTCGGGTGACATATTTGTGGCGTTTTTCCACCACTCGCAGCAGATAGGAAGCACGCCGACTGTTTGGAAGATCCAGGTCGAGATTTGATTAAATAAGAGTCATGAGATCTTTTCTCAGGTGTGGATTTTTGGTGAAAGAAATAAAATTTATATGACTCTGATTTCGTAGTATATTATTTAATTGTATAATCTGAGTTACAATTCACTCGTTTCTATTACGAATACCAAATAACTCTTTTTGAAGGTTATTAACTTTCCTTTACAATTATATTCACCGCAACATTTTTCATTGTCATGAAACAAGACCGAAGAACATATATCTATCTCAAGATCATCAATTTTCTGTAACTATCGTTACTCCTCTATTAATTTTGTGATTGGCCGATGTACTGCTACGTCACTGCATTATGTAATACAACTATTACTACAGCCAATCACAAAATTACACATATTTGTTTTTAATATTGTCATTTCATGGCCTACTAAGTCATATCAGAAAACAATATTCATATAAAAAGTTCTAACTAAAACATATCATTACAAAGGTTCAGATTATGCGATAGTCATTGTGTACATTCTCACACACATGCTGAAATATTAAAAAGACTTCTCTGTCAGCATCTGTATCACTGTACATCTCAGCATCTGTATGATACTTGCTAGGTGGATTCGGTGAGACAAAGAGAGATATATCTTCCATTTCTGTCACCCGCTAGCCATGGAACTGGTAACACCAAGACAGTAGGAAGGTTGTATTGGCTCAACCCATGTTCATTCTTATTTTGTAGCTACTCTATCTTTGTCTATTACAAAATCTCATTATTGGCTAGATGATATCCATTTCCAACATGTGCAGGGAAAGGTACAGCAAACCTCCTTATGAGGCTGTAGTGCCTTAGATTTAACTTTTAATTAATCTTGTTCCTTAGCTAATTTTAATGAAGAGTGCCAATTTGTTCTAAAAGTTTATGAAAGATGTTTTCGTTGTAAGGAACAATTGGATTAATTACAGCACAGAAAAAAGGTCAATCAGTGGCTCAGCAAATTAGATATTGGCCTTCTTATTCCAAGGTTGTGAGTTCAAATCTGGCTTAGACTGATGATTTTTAAGTGTTGGTATAAGCAACAATCTTACTGACGTATAAAACAACTCTTACAGAATGAAATTTCAGTACACTGGTATCACTGGAATGATCCTGGCAATTAACAGTATCTTAATAAACAAAATATTTATTTATGGCAGAGAGGAAATGTGCATATTTGGTGACACAATATATTACTTTATTAACTGTGAAGTCTCTGATACATGAAGCATAATTATACATTTAGGCAATTTGTCTAAAATATTTACTGCAAAACAAACTCTTCTTTCAGTTAAATTATGATATGAACCATTAGGTGTTAAAAATAGAATTATCAATATTGACATAGACATATACATTCAATCTGATTAAACATTCAAGAATGCATAAATGCAATCACAGGCATGCAAGCACACATGTCACCCATTCTTACAAGTACATAATTTATTTACATATATGTATACATATAAATCCATAATGCATTTTTTAAACTTCATCATTACAATAAAATGTTTAGAACAAATTAAGAAGAAATATTTATTTCCTAAATTGTAGACATCAGATTTGTATGCATTAAAAACATATACACAGTGTTCATTTTTATTTGTTATTTCCCGCCCAGTGATTGAGCAAGAATGATGTCATAGTTGACTGGTGAGTCTGTCTTGAAATCATAGTGCCCTCTATGGAGAAGTGGTAATGTTTGCAAAACAGTAGCAAATTACAGCGCCCTGAGTGTGGTTCTGCTGGTAACTAATATAATCAGCTTCCCCTGGATATGAAAACAGAGCACTGCGTCTTCATTGTTGAATGCTACTTTCGTACAGGCATTAAAATTGGTGCGACATATAAATATAATTTAAACCGCACATAGAGGAGTTTATGCAATACTATCCAGCATTTGGATAAGTGCCTCAGAGTCTAATGTTGTCAAATATGTCCAGCTACCGACAAATTGACATACTTTTGTTTGCAACATAAACATCCTACGTTTCATCAGTATATAATATAAATTTTTTGTCATTCTCAAGCTTAATTAAAGCATCTATTAATGTTGGTGTCCTTATGTCTTTTAAAACCAATAGGTGCATCAAACATTTCCAAGATACAGGATCATTTACTTGCAACAAGAGAGATACTGGATGCTATAAAGTGACTGGTTCCAATCTAGAAGCAATAAATAATGTTATGACAGAAAGGCCTCAAGCATACCTTCTTACAATACAGACATTTTAAGGGGAAGAGAGAAAGGAAATATAAGAATATAGACACATAAGGCTATGTATTAGAGATATTTTCTTGTTTATACTTGGATAAAAGCTTAGTACATATTGTAATACTAATATATTTTTCATGCCTAGAAAATGTTCTGCTAATTTTCTGGTTTGTAATGAAGTTACATTGTGAGGAAACTGTGGGTGATAGAAAAGAACTGAGATCAAATTGAAATAGTTCTATATTATGTGACAGGTTTACAATATGCATATATGTCTACTATAAAAGAAAAACAGATGTTCATTGTGGAGTAAGTGTTCATTGGCTTATCATTTCGTATATTCTTCATGGTATACTTTTATGGGTGCATAATTAGCTTTGCAGTGCACTGCATTGCAGTATATAATTTTAGAAAGAGACTTACTGGTATCCTAAATAATAAATGCATAGAAAATAGCATCAAAGATTTGTATAATCACCTACCGGATGAAATCAAACAGATAACAAACGGGAAAACAAAACAAAAGGCTGTTAAAACTTATTTATTATAAAAAGTATTTTACTCCGTGGAAGAATATAAACAGGTTAGGTAGAATATGCTATTTACACTTCTCATCAACTTTGTAAACATGTTTGTAAATATTATTGTATTCATTTTATGTATATACAAATTGACGATCCATGTAAAAAGCTTTACAGTTGGAAATAAACATCAATCAATCAATCAATATAATTTTTTTAAAAACAGTTATTGTATCTACGTACCAGGTAAAATTACGCACCTTTATATTATGTGGGCAGATTCACCTCTCAAATAGTATATTTACCTGCCAGTAGAGGGAGGCCTCAAAGCTGCTGTCAGCACATCAAATACAATCGCAAGCTGCTAGGGGAATCATATATAAACTCGCTCCATCAGCGATGTTATTCATGACGTCAAATTTTGCGCGGTAAAATCACAGATCAAAATGAACACTGTGTACAACAAGCATGCCTTTATCTTTTCTAAATCTAAACTATGCTTTATCATTTTAAAAATATGAACTAATCATGCACTAAAATTAAGATTAAGCATATACTTTTTGGTATTTACAATGTAGGACATTCATTGTTAAGACACATTAAGATTGTTGTAATTTGATTTGCAATATGTACAATGATCATTTTCCTAAATGACTCAAGTAAATTTTAATGACATTTATCTGTTTCCACAAGCTTATGTAAAGTATTGTTTCATGGCTAAGATGTTATTGGATAAGATATGAATTAACTTAGGGGAACTTCTCTCAGGAAGCACTGCATTTTGAAGACACTTATTCACAAATTGCAAGGTCTTAATATCATAATTTCTCCCCAAAACACTACAGAATTCTTCACTTAGTTTTCCTGCATACCTTATAGCACTAATCTCAAGTTTGCTCTGAACCTTAATGAGAAATGATGTGGCTATCTTCACAGTAAAGATTTTATTATTTTGTCACTAATGTGTTTAAATATTAAATTAGTTTTCTTCTTCTTAAACTTCCTCAGTTATACCATTATTATGGTGTTGGGGGGTTCTTGGTCCTCCACCCTCTATGTCATTAGGCGTCAGGTTGAGGAACTGCAATTCTGGATCAGAAAGAGAAATCCAGGATATGTGATCAACCCAATGCCTGGTATGAGAATGAGAGAAGTAGATGAATGGAATGAGAGCAATGTGGATGAAAGGACAGATGATAATGGAGCAATTGGTGGAATGATGGCGAGGGAAACTGGAGATCCTGGAGAAAACTCACTCCAGTGCCATGTTGTGCACCACAAATCTCTCATGCAGTCACCTGGGATCGAATCCAGGCCACGTTGGTGAGAGTTAAGCAGTCTAACCACTTGACCATGGTGCAGCAAATACATATTAACTTAAAAATTAAAATTATAAATATGTGTATAAAATGCATGATGAATGTAAAAACAATGAAATTTGCAGCAACATTGCTAATATACAATTACATATACTATAAAACTTAACATACAAGTGTGGAAGAATATGAAACATATTCGGACATTTAATTAAAATCATAAGTAAAACCAAAATAAATACACATTTGCAAACAAATCTGATGTCTATAAGTAGAATTTGTGGAAATATAAATTTATTTATCTAACTATAAATTTATTTTTTTTAGTAAGTAGACATACCTAAAATAACCCTTGACAGATTTCTGACCATGATTCGTTACACTTTTAAATGAAGATGTTGTTTGGCAAACAGAACACGTGCAATGCAGTAGAAGCTCTAATACTCTTTACTGTTATAAGAATGACAAATCAATCTTAAAGATCCTGTAATTCCAAAGCTTGCAGGTAATCCATGTGGACCAGTATGAATGTACATTTCTGTTTTGAGCTGCTAATTATAAATGGTTCCCAAAAATGTTTATAATTAGTGACAAATCTTTTTAATGCAGGACAAAAAAGAAGAAATGCAATTAATGGACATACAAGGGTAAAAGTATTGTAAAAAGAAAAGAAAGGTGTCATAAAGATAAACTGTCCTGTAAGAGATAGAGTCAACATGAAGAATTCAATGCTATGGCTGGGATTTGAACCACGGATCTCCTGGTTTCCGTCCAGTCGTTTGAACCCATTGAGCTACCATGGCCAATGTGCCGTCCTGACATTAAATTCTCCATTTGTCTCGTATATTTCCCCGTAAGACCACTAGGGCTCTCGCACCCGAGATACACCGTTTGTAGCAACTTACTATCGTAAGTACTTGAGTCCCAGGCTTGATCATTTAACATAATACTTTATCAGTTTTGATGAAAATGGCTACTTATATGGAAGCACGCACAATTTAGAAAATAACAGTTTTTGCGTAACATGTACCATTTTTATAAAATTTGATACTTTTTATATATTGGGCGCTATATATAATAGCAGTATTTTCAAAATTTATTTTGTGGTTTGTGAGAAAATCTTATGTGATAAAAAAAGTGATAAGCCCCATTCAATTTAGTATATCCAAATTAGCTAATACAACCTTTCGGATTGCAGAATTTGCATTCTGTATTTATTTTGTATATAATGCATGCATTTTTACACCAAAAGCAGTATTTTCAAAATTTATTTTTTGATTTGTGAGAAAATCTTACATGATAGAGAAATATGGAAAGTATCATTCCATTTAGCACATCAAAGTTAATATCACCTTCCAGATCGCAAACCAGTGAACAAAAATGTTATTTTGCAGGACAGTGTAATCAGAAGGAAAATACAAAATTAAGAAGAAAAAAGTCTAAAATAAGAACCTGAAGCTTTCCTGGCGATGAATATGCTCAAGTTCTTCTCGGGAAGCAAGCCAGGTGAAAAGATGATTAGATGACCATCTTGGCAAAATGCAACCGTTACTGGGAGCAGAGAGTTAAGGAGACTTTGGCCATTTCCTCCGAGAGGAGCACGCTTAATTGTGATGCTGGATTTCAGTTCCGCTCCTCTTGAAAACTGGCCTTAAAAATGGAAATCCGTTGACTTAAGAAGCACAGATCTATACAGCTTGATAATCAAGTCATGTAGTTACGTTTCTTTGACACAATTTTCTATACTCACGCCATCTCCTGACCTGGCATTTAATTTACTGAAAACAGTCTTTTCTTCAGATTTCTATCGTCTTTTCACCTGGCTTGCTTCCCGTGAAGAACTTGAGCAGAAAAAAGTCTGTTTGGATAGTTTAGTTGTAGGCAAAGAAGCTCATTTTGCAACTGAAAATGCCCATAGTGCATATAAACTCATTTTGACATATTTATGAATGTAAGTGTTGTTGAAAGTGAAGCTCATTTCATATTAAAAGACTTACTGAGTCATACTTTGTTAAAACTTAAAACTTCAGCTGAGGATGGGACTGAATGGTCCCAAAAACCTTCCTGTTTTGAATAGTGACATGAGTGAAGTTTTAATAAAGTATGACTCATTGGGACTTTTAATATAAACACATATGCTTAATCTTATCTCGTTATCTTAATTACAACTGAAATGAATGAGCCAATTCAAATATACATGGCTCCCCATAATTCCCAGTGGTTAGCCCCTGTTCATCATAAAGCTACAGGTATTTGTTACAAAGTCCCACATAACTTGTACAGTAATCAGAAAGTATGATATGATCAGAGCTAGAAAGTTCGTACCATTTGCCATTCCCTATACAGGTTGCGACCAATCTTCTACCAGCATCCAAAGATGTCATAGATAAGAAGAGTGCACGGCGGAGGGACATTGAAACTGGTTGCCCAGAGGAAAAAAAAGTCCTATGAGACATATGTAAATGCACACCTATTTAGATCATTATGTACAACATACAAATTCTTATATAGTACATACGGGCTTGTCTTTGGCTGATTTCATTATTTGTATAAGCACATTGTGGCAACACCTAAGCAATTATAATGCGGGTTGTAATATTTCCTGATTGAATGTAAAATAATATCCAAATAATAAAATTAATTTCTAAAATATCTGAAGACTCTTACTAGACAAAATACCAAAGCAGGAATTTTACTACACATTTACTCATCTGCTGCCGTGTTACTAAAAACAGTAATGTACCTCTGAAGTCTTTCAAATGAAAAACTCATTCTACCTCCCGTCAAACAAGATTTATACTGTGAAAATGTTCCTTAGACTTCACATGATGTGATTGGGGCATATTTGAAATATTTTATTAGTTCTGTATCAGTACCATAGCTTCTGTTGGGATCTAAAAGTGCATATCGTATGCGGTACATCGCACTGAACCCTGCATTCTTTTCAGTTACACTTTTAATTTTCATCTTTATTTCAGGTAGAATGCTCCAGGTTTGGTAAATCCATTTTGACAGTTCTACATGCCTCTCAGGTTCAGTTAGTTCCATACCTCTGGACTGTAACAGTGTGATAGTTGTTGATGACTCTGAATAAATGTGCAATCAATAAAATATTTCTACAAAACTTTTCTGTTACTACACGTTTGGCACTTTGAATGCTAGAACTGCCATCAGTGTCTAAATTGGCTAATGCCGAAACAATTTTGTCATAATATTTGGCATAATACATTACAGCCTCTAGCCAAGTTCCCCATCTGGTGACAACTGGCCATGGTGGTAGCAATATGTCTGGTGCTAACTCTCTGAACTTTGCAATCTTGCAAGATGTTTTCAAAAATATACACCTGCATAACTACATTTGATTGATTCGGCCACTCAGTGTAAAGCATGTGCTAAACATGCAAGATGTATTAGTTTAGGATACAAGTTACAGTAATGAGTTGCATTCTACGATGAACCTTGCCCTTGTCAATAGCGCTGCGTGGTATAGCCATGCCTGGCCGCTCTAACAGTGCTCAAGGAAATCAGTACGGACTTCCTAGCTCTGGATATGATCTATTGAATAATCAGAAAGTAGTGATATATTGGTGAGGGCAAACAGCAGAATTATACATTTCATATCTTTTATAGAGATACTTTACCACTGAGGCTCCTCTAAGTGGCTCCCTAAACCCCTGGGTTCTCAACATTTGTTCCCTTGACCCCATTCCTTTGATCTATTTTCCTTCTCTTTTCAGTATGTTGCATAAGACTTACAAGATTCATAAATTTATATTCTTAAACATTTATCTGCAAGTCAGACATCTGTTAGTAATAAACGAAATACTTTACCCTTATTATTAAATTAATTAAAGGAAATTAATCATTCCTTCACACTAGCCGTGTATAGGCTAAGGTTTTGAATAGATAGAGTCAACCTGAAAAATTCAATGCCATGACCGGAATTTGAACCACAGATCTCCCAGTTTCTGTCCGGTCTCTCTTAACCTTTGAGCTATCATTGCCAATGTGCCATCCTGACATTAAATTCTCCAATTGACTCATATGTTTTCCTGGTATGGTTACCCTTATTTTAATTTAAATTTTCTAACCTTAAATGAATAGTGTAACTTTGTTCAATGGTAAATGTAAAGCAATAAACATTTTACATATAATAATACAGTGCCTTATTTTGTATATAAAATATAATACTAATGTTTCTTGTTTATTTGGTAAGCTGAAAAAATTAAATAAATAAATTACACTCCAATACTGCCAAAATTTATGTTCAAATATACATATTTACTGGTATTGAACATATATTGTTCTGGATAATCATAACTTATTCACTCACACCAAAAGAATCATAAATATTTGAACACAGAGGCACCACCAGTAATACTGGCACTAAGTTAAAAAACTCAAGTCTAGTTTTACATTATGGTAGCTGCAAACAGGGCAGTAACTATGAAGGCCACTTTTGCTTCAGGTGATCCAGCAGCTGAACCAGTCCATGGAGTAATGGGATTTCTGTAATAAAGATTTAATTTATTTATGTAGTTTTATTAAAAAGCACCTCAATATCAAAATACTCATGGTTGGAAAAGTAATGTACATGGTGTTCATTTTTATTCATTATTTCCCACCCTCCAATTGAGCAAGAATTATGTCATAGTTGACTGGTGAGTCTATCTTGAAATCATAGTGCTCTCTATGGAGAACAAGCGGTAATGTTAGCGGAACAGTAAGCAAATTACAGCACTCTTGGTGTGGTTGCACTCCTAACTAATACAACCAGCCTCCCCTGGATATGAACACAGTACTGCACCTTCATGGTTGAATGCTACTTTCGTAGAGGCATTAAAATTGTGTGACATATAAATATAACTTAAACCGCTGCACAGAGGAGTTTATGCAATGTTATCCATCATTCAGACAAGTCCCTCGGAGTGTAATGTCAAAGTGTCCAGGTACCATCAAATTGACATACATTTGTTTGCAACATAAACATCTTACATTTTATCGAGATTTAACTGTATTGGAACACCACAGTGAAGCGAAATATTATTAATTTTTAGATGAGTCGTATTTATTACACATCTGCTTCACTTTCGTATATGATATAAATGTTTTGTCATTCTCACGCTTAATTAAAATGTCTATTAATGTTGGTATCCTCATGTCTTTTAAAACCAATAGGTGCATTAAACATTTCCAGGATACAGGATCAGTTACTTTCAAAAAGAGAGACACTGGACGCTATAAAGTGACTGGTTGCAATCTAGAATCAATAAATAATGTTATGACAGAAAGGCCTCAAGCATACCTTCTCACAATACAGACAGTGTTTAAGGGGAAGACTATTCTTGTTTAGACTTGGATAAAAGTTTGGATAAAAGTACATAATGTAATACTAATTTATTTTTCATTCCTAGAACATGTTCCGCTAATTTTCTGGCCTGTAATGAAGTTACATTGAGGAAACTGTGGATGATAGAAAAGAATTGAGATCAAATTGAGATATTTATATTTTATGTGACAGGTTTACAACATGCATATATGTCTACTATAACAGAAAAACAGATGATCATTGTGAAATAATTGTTCATTGACTTATCATTTCGCACATTCTTCATGGTATACTTTTATGGCTGCATAATTAGCTTTGCAGTGCACTGCATTGCGGTATATAGTTTTTTAAAAGCAGTTATCATATCTATGCACCAGACGAAATTACGCACCTTTATATTACGCGGCCAGACCCACCTCTCAGATAGTGTATTTACCTGCCGGTAGAGGGAGGCCTCAAAGCTGCTTTCAGCAGATCAAATGTGATCACAAGCTGCTAGGGGAATCGTATATAAACTCGCTCCATGAACAATGCTATTGATGACATCAAATTTTGTGTGGTAAAATTACAGATAAAAATGAACACCGTCTATTTTTATGACATGTTTCAAAATGTTGGGGTATTAAACATTGTATAACAGCACAGATAGCACGGTTGAAGAAACAACATTGCATAATAGACTATTGAATGATTTTTATTATGTTCATTGTGTTATGACTTTGGAATTGAAAGCATAATTTACAGTAATCACTATTTAGACCAATGAAACATCATTTAAATCATTTTTGATTTCAAAATTATCTTGGAGACATCATATTGAAGCAGTAGTAAACAAATCAACAACAAAATTTGCAATTTTGAAAAGATTAGCTGGAGTCAAGTGGGGCAGTAATCGGGAGACACTGAATACCACATACAAAACATTCATCAAGCCAATACTTCTTTATAATGCAGAGGTACCAATGACAGCAAACAGTTCTAACATAAATCATCTAGAAGTATGCCAAAATGAGGCCCTGCGACTAATAACCGGTGTAGCAAAATCAACTCCAATCACGGCAATGCAAGCCTTAACTCGGAACTATCCAATACATCTAACTTTAGAGGAACAGGCACTAATACAACATGAAACAATGTTGCGGTTAAAAACAACAAAATGGGAGAAAAGATTACTACAACCAATAAGATGAAAACACAAGCAAGTTTCCTACACAAAGTTGTGGAATTAAAAACAGACCTGAATCTTCCTAATTCTAAAGAAAAAGTTTTAATCAAAGAAAACCCACTGACTTTTGAACCAATTAATATTTAATTAGATTTAGAACAAATAGTTACAAAATCTGAAAGTTCCAAACCTGTACTAAAAGCACTAGCATTAGAAACTGTGAACAATAGATACCGACCTGAAGAATGGTTACATATCTACACAGATGGATCTAACTTGGACAACAACTCAGGAGCAGGAATTAAGTGTGCACTGTTCTCATTCTATCAACCAGAAGGATACCCATACAACAAATTTTGATGCAGAAGTAACGGCTATTCATATTTCACTCCAACACCTTCTATACAGAATAGATAAATTAAAAAATGCTGTCATACTTTCTGATTCTAAAGCAGCATTATGTGCAATAAGTTCATATAAAATGAGGTCAATCCAAATTAAAGAATGTCACAAAATGATACAACAACTTCAAAAACTACAGAAAAGAATTATATTACAGTGGATACCTGCACATTGTGGCATTGCTGGAAATGAATCAGCTGATTTTCTTGCCAAAAAAGGTGCAAATTTAATTCAGAACAAAAGTAAAAACTTACCCTTTACATCCATAAAAATATTAATCAAAAACGAATATAAAAACAAACAAAACCAATCAATATCTAACAAAGCCAAAGATAAAAGATGGAACATTTTAATTAAAAATCCAGAAATTATTCCAGAAATCCCACGTAAAGCTGCAGTAGCAAATTTTAGATTACTTACGGAACATGATTATTTAGCCAAACACTTACACAGAATAGGAATTTATACTAGTCCAAATTGTCCTCTGTGCAACAAAGAAGAGGAAATGACTGAAGAACACCTTTTAACCTGTGAAGCCCTACCTGCCAGCCCCACTACACAGAAATATTGGAGAGCAAGAGAGCTAATGGCTTCATTGCCAATGCCTAGCATTTGAAAACAACAACATTTAAAGCAAATGTAATAAAAATAATATTTCATTTTCTTATTTTATAGGTATACTGCTTAGGATTATTGTCTCTGACAATGAACAGTTGAATGAAAGATACAGATTCCAGCATATAAATGCAAGGAAGTGATAACATTTTCAAGTCTGAAAACATCTTTTTACTATTGGTTCTTACTGACACTTGCAATATAATTTTCAATATCCTCTTTTGCAGTATTAGTGTTTCCTTGGGTTTTGAAGAAGACCCCCAGACAATTATACCATAAGAAAGCAATGAATGTACATATTAAAAATATATTAACCTTAATACATCAATAGAAAGAGATTGTGATAAGATCCAGAATGCATAACTTAAAGAGCTTAACTTTTCATTGAAAGACAATATATGGCATTCCCAAGATAAAATAGACTGCCGGGAAGTTCCTAAACTTCTATATGGTGGTTTTCAGTTTGCTTAGTGGGCCATTTCAGTACCATGGCAGATCATATATCGGTTTACTAAACTGCGGAGACTTTCAAACTGATCAATGGTACAGACCCAGCCCTTGCACTGCTGTGGCTGCTTTGGGTTGAGCACCTTCTGTCTCCTCTCACCTCATCCTTCCTCCTGGGGTGGTCTACTTGGGGCATCGGTACAAAAGATCACTCTGGTCAAAGTACCAAATCCCCTTTATAAATTATATCCCATCTATTTAAACCTAAAGGGGTACATTTAAATAAAAAGTTCTTTGCATTGAGCTATTGGTTCCATGGATAATACATTAGTGACATGGAGCACAAACTAGCCTTTTCCAAGAATGTTAAGAAGCAAAAAAAATGTTTACCCTCTAACTGTCTCTCTCTCTGAGCTGCCACAGCTTTTTGTGCTGCTGAAGTCCTGACATTGCATGGTCGACCCTCCCTCGGCCAATCCTTTACAGTCCCAGTTGCACTATATCGCTCAACGGTGTGGTACACAAACATATGGCTGATTTTCAGCTTTTTTAATGTCTTGAAAATGTCACTTGCAGATTTTCCAACTTTATGCAATGACGCCTACACAATTTTCATAATCACCCTATTCCATGGTGAAACCTGAAGTTAAATACTTCCTCTTTCAAAGACAAGCTAACAATGATTCAAGGTTAAAGTGTGCACACATGCAGTTGTTTGCATGCCAAACCGGAGGTATAATATGTGTCAAAAATTTGTAACAGTATGGCAAGACTACTTAAGAGCATGTAGTATTATACATGTACAGAGTGATATGGAAGTGGACATATCTCCCCTGTTTATTTTCAACATTATGTTAGATATGGTTGAATGTTTGTTATACACAGTTACCTTGAAGTCTTAAGAGTCATAAACATCACTATGAGCACACCCATGTTGTAAAAAATCGAATTCTGTACCATGTTCTCGCAGATATTTTGCAGAGATACTCTGGAGTCATGAGGATGAAAGCATGTTCCACAGCTGCTCATAATTCCTGCATTGTGTGATATTGAGTATTTCTTATTTGTTACTTTATAAAAGACCAGAGCTTTGCCTGGTGTCATCAGCTTTTGACTTAATGGAGGCCAGGCAGAGGGAGCTGGTGAAGCTGTGGAATTTCCTCCAATACACCAGTGAAAAAAGGTTTCGTTCAGGTATTTGCACACATGAATTGGGAAGTGCAAGACAATACCATTTCTTCAATAACATTTTCTTGCAGCTGTGGCACCAACCACTAAAGCATCTCCTGATACGAATGTCCATTAACATTGCCTTTGAAGAAGAAAGTCCCAAAAATGTGTGTTGCATTCAATTGACCCACACCGTCACGTGTTGGGTTTCTCACCAGCTCTTCATAAAACCATGGGTTTTCTTTGCAACAAAATTTTGAGAATGCATATGCCTTCACCCTTGTGACTCGGGAATATCTCCGCAAAACATCTGCAAGAATATGGCATAGAATTCAGCTGTTTTATGACATGGATGGTGCTCATATGGAATTTATGACTCTTTAGACTTCAAGGTAATTGTGTAACAAACATTCAACCATATATAACAATGTTGAAAATAAATAGTGGTTTGACAGAAACAACTCCATCAAATCACCATTCCTGAGTACGAAATAGAAGACCTTTTAAAATTAACCAACTTTTGCATCACACAGAAGAGCTTTAGTTTCAATCAGAAAATCTACCAACAACCAACAGGCCTAAAAAGGGGAAATCCGCTATTGCCATTCCTTGCAGAATTATATAAGAGCTACCTGGAAATACAGATAACAATTTCATTCCCATATATCTTCAAAATTTGGTACCAATATGTTGATGACATCTTTGCCATAGTCCCCTGGATGTTCACACAAGATTCCATTAAGTTACTTGACTTACAAAACCACTCAATAAAATTCACAATGGAAATGGAAGAAAAACGCATGTCACTCTTCTGAGATCTAAAAATAATCAGAAAACAAGAAAATATAATCTTTGGTATATACAGGAAACTTTTTTTTGTTCTATTTATACCCTGCCTTTAACTGCAGTGGTCATATCAGTGGCCGTTCTCCTTTGGAACATATTGATGGTGTTAAGTCGTAATTGATGGTTTCTATCATTTAATCACGCACACGTTACATTCTCATTCATACTTCCAGACTCTGGAGAAGATGGGGAATCATCTTGATGGAAAAAAATCCCCACCTCCAGTCAGGAATCAAACCTGGGACCCTAGCACAGCAGGCAAATGCTCTACTGACTGAGCTATGGGGTCAACCTTTGCATTCAGATAATTACATAAAGAACAACAGTTTCAATCGCTTAACACACAAACATGCAGTATTCCCCTGAATAAACAGAATATCATCTAGAATATGAACATATAGTAAACACAGACAAAAATAACGGTTTCAACAGAGTAACATTTGATAAGAAAATTGCAAAATTTAAATGACAGAAACATATCAAAGATACCACAAATCTCATCCAAGAAGAAAAATAATTGAAATTCAAGAAATTCACATATAATCTGGAAACATTTTAAAAATGTAAGAAGATTTTCATGAAACACAACATTAGTTTAGCCCCACAGAACAAAGTCAGCATAGAGAAATTATTTGAGTTTGATTTATGAGTCACTATGTTTACACTCAAACTTCACTTACTTGTTGTATAATTGAAATGTTTTCAAGATCATTCGATCTCATCCTCAGCTGTTTGGTAACTAAATGATCCTTCCTCTTCTTCCACTACTACAGAGCTCCGATCACTCTGCTATCTGGTGTTAGGGGCACTAAGTTTTAATACTTCATTTAATGCCAGGATTTCAAAATTTATAACTTTATCACGGTTTTTGTTTATGAATATTTTTTCCCAAATATCCAATTCTATGGGTGTACTAAAAGATTTTAACAGTTTAATGTTGTGGCCAATGTTGTGGTTTTCTGTCCAAAAATGGTGTGAAACTGCAGATTTTTCGGTTTGTTTCTACTTAATGTTCCTCTGGTGTTCTTTTTGCCTGGTTAACAAGTTTCTCTTAGTTTTTCCTATGTAGCTTTTTTCACAGGTTTCACAATTAATCTGATAAATTCCTGATTTCAAATTGTTGGGGATTGTATTTTTAGTGGTTTATTTAGCAGGTTCCTCAGACTGAATTTGTTTTGGGGTGCTAGTTTTAAGTTTAGTCTTTTGAAGATTCGTTCAAATTTTCAAAAAGCCCATGGATGGTAGGTGAATTTTCTATATTGTCAATTTGTGTTTTTAAGTGGTGTGAGAGTGGTATTTTTTTATATTATCTTCAGTTTTTCCTTTCTCTTCATCATGTTCCTTATGATGGCTGGGTTGAATCCATTTAATACCGCTATGTCTTTTATGTGTTGTTGTTCTTTCAAAAATTCCTCCTTACTCAATGGGACGTTGTATAGCCAGTGAATTAGACTTCTAAAGGCAGCTAGTTGATGTGAAACTGGGTTGTATTCATTTTTCTTTATGTAATTATCTATGTGTGTGGGCTTCCTGTATATTCCAAAATCTACACCATGACGATTACTAGTTATCTTGAGGTCCAAAAAGGGTAGGGTGTTGTCTCTTTCTACTTCCATTGTAAACTGGATGTGATTATCTTGCAGGTTTAGTAATTTTAGAGAATCTTCTCTAAGTTTTTCTGGAATGATAGCGAAAACATCATCAACATATCTCCGCCAAAATTTAAAAATCTGTGGGAAGGCCTTTACTATGTGTGTTTCAAAATAGCTCATGTATAGGTCTGCTAAAATAGGCGAAAGTGGGCTCCCCATAGCTAATCCTTTTGATTGTCTGTAGAATTTTTGGTTAAACATGAAGTAATTATTCCTTATGCATAAATCTGTAAGATTGATAATGTCATCTATTTCTCTGGGGTCCGTTGTAGACTGGAGCAAAATTGTAGAAAAAGTTAGTTAGTTGTAGAAAAATTTGAACGAATCTTCAAAAGACTAAACTTAAAACTAGCACCCCAAAACAAATTCAGTCTGAGGAACCTGCTAAATAAACCACTAAAAAAAATACAATCCCCAACAATTTGAAATCAGGAATTTATCAGATTAATTGTGAAACCTGTGAAAAAAGCTACATATGAAAAACTAAGAGAAACTTAATTAACTTTAAAGAGAGTCGATTAAAGACACTAGACAACACTTACTTTTAAATTTTTCCGGAACTAATTTCAGAGGCTTTGCCTCTATCATCGGCCGGCTCTCGACTGATTCTCGTTGGTGTAGCTGACGATACCTTGTCACAGGTCTCTTCTGGTGGCGGCTCAAGGAACTTGCTGAACAAATCCTTCTGGGGGATGTCGAAATTGAATACTTTGTTCCTATTTTTTGAAATGAAGATTTGTTCCCATGTGGATAGTTCTTGTTTTCCTGATGTATGTTTTAGTAGTTTTGGTTCTGGATTTATGTTGTGGTTTTTTTCCCAAAAATGTGTGGCAACTGCTGATTTTTCTAATTGTTTATATTTTATGTTTCTAAAGTGTTCCTTTGCTCTTGTTTCTAAATTTCTTTTTGTTTTTCCAATATAAATTTGACTACAGTCATTGCATTCAATTTGATATATACCAGATTTTTTTGTTTGATGGAATAGCATCTTTGATGTTTGAGCAAATTAGGTTTTTTAAGGAGAAATGGTTGACTGGTGCTAGTTGAATATTTTGTTTTTTGAAGACTTTTTTGAATTTATCATAGGCCCATGGATGGTAAGTGAATTTTTTGAAAATCATATTAGTTTCTGTAGATGAGAGAGTTGTGGTTTCCTTTAGTAGCTTCTTCTTTTTTGCTAAGCTCACTTTTTTGTCCACTAATGATTTGGGAAAGTTATTTTTTGGTGCTATTTCAATTATTTTGTTGTATTCTGTTTTGTATTCTTCTGCTGTGAGAGGGATGTTTACCAGTCTGTGTGCTAAACTATTGAAGATTGCCTGTTTGTGGGATCTTGGGTTGTAGCCATTAGCTTTTATGTAATTGTCTGTCTGTGTTGGTTTTCTGTAAATGCCAAAGTTTAGTCTGTTTTTATTCCTCATTATTTTTAGATCCAAAAATGGTAAATGGAGGAAATAGAGAACAGATCCTTTCAGAAGAGAAAACATAATACTATCCATTCTTTGAAACAGAAAAACGTTATTTACACAAAGGCAGACAAAGGCAACAAGATTGTCATAATGGAAAAATCAGATTATATTGAAAAAATGGAAAAAATGCTAACTGACAATGAATATGAAACCATTAACAAAAATCCTCTAAAAACTTGCATACAGTCATATGAAAAAACAATAGCAAAATCAAGCATAATACCAAACAAATATGCAGTTAAACCGGATAACCCAACCTTACCTAGACTTTATGGCTTACCCAAAATACACAAACCATCCATAACAATGAGACCTATAGTTAGCAGTATAAATTCACCAACATACAAACTTGCAAAGTGGCTAACAAACAAATTCAATTCATTTCCAAAATTCGACAGCCTAAGCATCAAAAACACCTATGAACTTATAGAACACATTAAGGATACGGAACTAAAAGAAGAGGACACACTAGTCTCATTTGATGTTAAATCACTGTTTCCCAGCATACCAGTTAATCAACTCCCACCGTTGATAGAAAAATGGCTCAAATCACTTGGAATGGCATCATCTGAAATTTCAGACTACATTGAACTAACCAAATTATGCATAGAACAAAATTTCTTCCAGTTTCAAACAAAATATTATCACCAAACTTCAGGGTTAGCAATGGGCAACCCACTATCACCCTTCCTGGCCGATCTGTACATGAGTGCATTAGAAATAAGGATCAACAAAGGTTTCCCTTGGATGTTCAAACTCTGGCAACGATATGTAGATGACATCTTTGCAATAGTACCAAAAAAACACATCAGTGATGCACTAAAACTTTTAAATATCCAAGAAAAAAGCATCAAATTCACTGTAGAAATAGAAAAAGACGAGCATTTACCATTTTTGGATCTAAAAATAATGAGGAATAAAAACAGACTAAACTTTGGCATTTACAGAAAACCAACACAGACAGACAACTACATAAAAGCTAATGGCTACAACCCAAGATCCCACAAACAGGCAATCTTCAATAGTTTAGCACACAGACTGGTAAACATCCCTCTCACAGCAGAAGAATACAAAACAGAATACAACAAAATAATTGAAATAGCACAAAAAAATAACTTTCCCAAATCATTAGTGGACAAAAAAGTGAGCTTAGCAAAAAAGAAGAAGCTACTAAAGGAAACCACAACTCTCTCATCTACAGAAACTAATATGATTTTCAAAAAATTCACTTACCATCCATGGGCCTATGATAAATTCAAAAAAGTCTTCAAAAAACAAAATATTCAACTAGCACCAGTCAACCATTTCTCCTTAAAAAACCTAATTTGCTCAAACATCAAAGATGCTTGATGTGTGTTTGGAGGAATTTAGTAACAGTGACGTCAAAATTAATATAAAAATTATTTGTGGTTGGTTTATTGACACTCGTCACTTACTTTTTCATATATTTATGAGAGACTAGTTTCAAAGGCCCTGGCCTCCATTTTCAATCTCTTCCCAACTGGCAACTGTTGTTGTCTGCTCTCTCTGGTGGTGGAACTATGAACTTTTTTGTCAAATTATCTGCTGGCGGGATTTCAAAGTTCATTACGCGATCCTTATTTTTCCAGATGAATATGTTCTCCCATGTTGTCAATCTATTTTGGTTTATCACTCCTTTTAATAATTTTGGATTTGGATCAATGTCATGGTTTTCATTCCAAAAATGAAATGCTACTGCTGACTTGTCTTCTTGTTTCAATCTGATGTTTCTAAAGTGTTCTTTGACTCTGGTTTTTAAATTTCTTTTTGTTTGACCTATGTAGCATTTTTCACAATTCTTGCAATTTATTTGGTATATTCCAGATTTGTTACCTGAAGGAATTTCATCTTTTGTTTTTGAATTTAGTAATTTTAAAATTGAGTATCTATTAGTAGGTGCCAAGATGATATTTTGTTCCTTGAATATCTTTTTAAATTTATTAAATGTTTTTGGATGATATGTGAATGAACTGAATATGCTGTTGCTTTCTTTTTCTTTAATAAATGTGGTTGTTTCCTTAATGGTTTTCTTTAGTTTAGATTATAGAAAATAGAAAAAATTTCTATAGATTATAGAAAATTAGAAAATCTAAACTAAAGAAAACCATTAAGGAAACAACCATATTTATTAAAGAAAAAGAAAGCAACAGCATATTCAGTTCATTCACATATCATCCAAAAACATTTAATAAATTTAAAAAGATATTCAAGGAACAAAATATCATCTTGGCACCTACTAATAGATACTCAATTTTAAAATTACTAAATTCAAAAACAAAAGATGAAATTCCTTCAGGTAACAAATCTGGAATATACCAAATAAATTGCAAGAATTGTGAAAAATGCTACATAGGTCAAACAAAAAGAAATTTAAAAACCAGAGTCAAAGAACACTTTAGAAACATCAGATTGAAACAAGAAGACAAGTCAGCAGTAGCATTTCATTTTTGGAATGAAAACCATGACATTGATCCAAATCCAAAATTATTAAAAGGAGTGATAAACCAAAATAGATTGACAACATGGGAGAACATATTCATCTGGAAAAATAAGGATCGCGTAATGAACTTTGAAATCCCGCCAGCAGATAATTTGACAAAAAAGTTCATAGTTCCACCACCAGAGAGAGCAGACAACAACAGTTGCCAGTTGGGAAGAGATTGAAAATGGAGGCCAGGGCCTTTGAAACTAGTCTCTCATAAATATATGAAAAAGTAAGTGACGAGTGTCAATAAACCAACCACAAATAATTTTTATATCAAAGATGCTATTCCATCAAACAAAAAATCTGGTATATATCAAATTGAATGCAATGACTGTAGTCAAATTTATATTGGAAAAACAAAAAGAAATTTAGAAACAAGAGCAAAGGAACACTTTAGAAACATAAAATATAAACAATTAGAAAAATCAGCAGTTGCCACACATTTTTGGGAAAAAAACCACAACATAAATCCAGAACCAAAACTACTGAAACATACATCAGGAAAACAAGAACTATCCACATGGGAACAAATCTTCATTTCAAAAAATAGGAACAAAGTATTCAATTTCGACATCCCCCAGAAGGATTTGTTCAGCAAGTTCCTTGAGCCGCCACCAGAGGAGACCTGTGACAAGGTATCGTCAGCTACACCAACGAGAATCAGTCGAGAGCCGGCCGATGATAGAGGCAAAGCCTCTGAAACTAGTTCCGGAAAAATTTAAAAGTAAGTGTTGTCTAGTGTCTTTAATCGACTCTCTTTAAAGTTAATTTATCATAACAACACTGTTTTCAACACTTCCAAGAAAGTAATTGTAAGAGAAACTTGTTAACCAGGCAAAAAGAACCCCAGAGGAACATTAAGTTGAAACAAACAGAAAAATCTGCAGTTTCACACCATTTTTGGACAGAAAACCACAACATTAAACTGTTAAAATCTGTAAGTACACCCATAGAATTGGATATTTGGGAAAAAATATTCATAAACAAAAACCGTGATAAAGTTATAAATTTTGAAATCCCTGCATTAAATGAAGTATTAAAACTTAGTGCCCCTAACACCAGATGGCAGAGTGGTCGGAGCTCCGTAGTAGTGGAAGAAGAGGAAGGTTCATTTAGTCACCAAACAGCTGAGGATGAGATCGAATGATCTTGAAAACGTTTCAATTATACAACAACAAGTAAGTTAAATTTGAGTGTAAACATAGTGACTCATAAATCAAACTCAAATATGAAGAATACTTCACTGTTAATAATGCTTCTGCTTTTAATATTTATAGAGAAATTACTTGTAATAGACCTTGTACGACAAGATAAAAAAGCTGGAATTTACAAAATCAATGCCCTGATTGTAATAAAGCATATATAAGAAAAACAGAAACAAATCTAGAAACCAGACTAAAGGGACATACGAGATGCTTAAAATACAAACAAATGGACCTGCAGTTTCACACCCTTTCTGGATGACCAACCATAACATTAAACTGACCAGTCATGCAGCAGAATTGGACACATGAAGAAAGAACTTTATTTTGAAATACAAACGACAGTTAGTGAATGTTGAATTACTACCACCAAGTAATATCTGGAAGTACATTTCAACACCACATGATGCGGCCAATACAGACAACCACCACAACAGAAACAACATGGGTCAGTCGGACATATTCTGAAGATGGGAACACATGTTCCCGAAACATGTTAACAGTGATTAAAAAAAATTATGTTAGTGTTACTAGTACTGACTCATCTTAAGTAAATACAATACAATACAATTTTGTGTTTACATTCTTTGGAGATTTTTATCCCATTTATGACGTACATATGCACTATATTAAGTACAGGTAAACAAGCTTTTGATAATCAAGTAACAGTTTTCATACCAATTCAATATTACAAAGATAAGAGCAATCTTCCATTAAATATAAGAAGTGCAAAAATTAAATTAAGCAACAAGTGTTAATTTCAAGCATGCTGTTTTGCTGAGGCTAACAAAAAGTGTTAAAATTTAAAAATAATATTAGGTTATTCAATAATTAGTGACAACATTTGAATTAACAACAAATAAAACATTTTTGTAGCAGTCACATTATTGCAGTGCTTAGAAGTAATCTCTTCAAACATGAAGAACTTGTCCCCTACATTAGGGAGCCGATGGATGCCCTCCACAGCATCTTCTTGTCCTAATATACGAACTTCGCAGTTCCATCTGCAAAGTAAATTAAAAACAGAGGCAAATGTGTGAGAGCGAGCACCATCATATAAAACAATGGGATGGGAATTCAGGAGATTTGGACATTTACGATGCACAGATGGTCGTAAATGGTGTTCCATAAAGTGACTGTAATGTGCACTGTTCACACAATTTTCTTGAGGAACTGAATAAGTGATAAGAACATTGTCAAAATCATAAGCAACAATGAACATGACTTTAAGTGGATCCTGTTCTTGTCAATACTTTTTTTAGCCGTGGTGAATCAATGTGCTGCCACTCATTTTAATGTCTCTTTAATTTTGGTTGGTAGCATCAACCCAAGTTTCATCTCATGTAATGATACACTGAGCAAAATGCTCACCTTAAAATTCATGGTGTTCTAAGTGTAATCTCACTGTTTCCATCCTATGCCACATTGTTTCCTCTGTAAAATATGTGGAACCCATCGAGCACAAATTTTCTTCATCTTTAACTTCTTCTTAAGTATGTGGAGCATCGTACCAGGAGCAACTCCAACTTCCTTTGCTAGCTCAATACAAGTCTAACAAGGATGTTCTTCCAATAGTGCTCTAACAGCATTCACATGCACATCATCACTTCTTGATTGTGGTCTGCCAGCTCCATGTTTTTGATGAATGTCTTCCCTTCCTCTACGAAGTGCCCACCTAGCCATGGTACGATATAGTAAAGTCTATCTACCACAAGCTTCCAATAATTCTGTATCACATTGTTGACATTGATACCTCTTGCAACCAAATTTGAATGAAGCATCTTTGTTCATATTTACTAAACATATTTAGAACAATAAAGATAACATCCTACAATTAAACTTACTAAAACCGTGTTATTAAATAAAATGATAGTCTTTAAACTTACAGATAACAAATATTAGATGCTCTTATTTTTCATTGTTATCAGCTTACATGATTTACCGTCGATAATGCCAAATGCAGGCAGTGTTGCCACTAATTTTTGAATGACCCATGTATTTAAGCTGAAAGAGGCATTAAGTATTTGTAATGTTGTAGCTGCATGCTATTAATTAAATATACATAAAAAATTATGACATTACTGAATTCCAATAACTCCACAAGCCATACGGGCTCCTGAGGCTCCTGTAGTCAAGCTATCTGATTTACCACCTCTGCCGTAGTCATCTCGCAGAGCATGTACCACTACTGATCTGCCTATAATAGAGTGAGGTCCACTGAGAGATATTTTAGAATCTTTTAAGTCTAAATAGGCATTCATATTTTTATCTGCCTCAACTTGTCCCAGATCTCCAACATGTCTCTCTGCATCGGATGGACCTCCATGAGTTTTCTGTAACAATAACAAGAACATGCATAAGCACCTTGGCCAACCAACAGGGTTAATTTCCTCTTTTTTCAGACTCTGTATCAGCCCATTATTGCTAGTTTCCAGGTACACATAGCTAACTCTCGGCCATATAGCCATTAACTATGTGTGTCTTGGTGTTCAAGTTCTAATTACTAGTTTGTAAGTTGCCATATTGGTATGTTATCTCTAAACAGAGATGCTTAATGGTCTACTGGAAAAAATTTAAGTCATTTGAAGAATTTGAAGTTACACTGGCATGTTGCTATTTTAGCTTATTGGTAGAGTAACCAGCTGCATGGAAAGCAAGAGAACTTGTGTTCAAATACCAGCCATGACAGTGAATTTTTCAGTCTGATCCTACATTCAAAAATCCCTAGACCATGTTAGGCCTGAAGGAAAAACTAATATATACTACAAATTGGAACTGAAATGCAGAAATATATACATATATTATTAATTTTTAGATGAGTCGTATTTATTACACATCTGCTTCACTTTCGTACCTATTTTGAGGACATGTTTCGCAAATCATCGTTTGCATCTATGGCTCTTATGCGACTAAAGCTTGATCCAGCGGTGTGGGTAATTCTGGGGTTGCTGCTGCTGATGAACTTAAATGTGGGATTCTCTTCTGGCGGGATTTCAAAGTTCATAAGTTGGTTTTTATGTTTTTCTATGTATATCCTCTCCCATATGACGAGTTCACTATGTTTTTGTACGTATTTTAGTAATTCTGTGCTATCTTCAATTTCATGATTTTCAGACCAGAAATGAGCTGCTATTGCGGACTTATCAATATTTTTGTATCTTAAGTGCCTGAAGTGTTCTTTCTTTCTAGTGCCTATGTTTCTTTTTGTCCTCCCTATGTAAATTTTTTCACAGTCTTTACACTTAATCTTGTAAATGCCTGACTTTTCCTCTGGTTTTATCTTATCAGTATTATTACTGTGAAGTAGGTTTTTAATGTTGTAATTGTTTTTTGGTGCCAATGTTATATTGTATTTCTTGAATATTTAAATAGATCACAGCTCTCACACCAATAAAACAAGAAATTAGATTTGCTAAATTTACTTACCACCCCTGGGCCACAAAAAAGTTCCAAAAAATATTCAAGAAATACAATATAACATTGGCACCAAAAAACAATTACAACATTAAAAACCTACTTCACAGTAATAATACTGATATGAAAAAACCAGAGGAAAAGTCAGGCATTTACAAGATAAAGTGTAAAGACTGTGAAAAAATTTACATAGGGAGGACAAAAAGAAACATAGGCACTAGAAAGAAAGAACACTTCAGGCACTTAAGATACAAAAATATTGATAAGTCCACAATAGCAGCTCATTTCTGGTCTGAAAATCATGAAATTGAAGATAGCACAGAATTACTAAAATATGTACAAAAACATAGTGAACTCGTCATATGGGAGAGGATATACATAGAAAAACATAAAAACCAACTTATGAACTTTGAAATCCCGCCAGAAGAGAATCCCACATTTAAGTTCATCAGCAGCAGCAACCCCAGAATTACCCACACCGCTGGATCAAGCTTTAGTCGCATAAGAGCCGTAGATGCAAACGATGATTTGCGAAACATGTCCTCAAAATAGGTACAAAAGTGAAGCAGATGTGTAATAAATACGACTCATCTAAAAATTAATAATTTTTTGCTTCACTGTGGTGTTCCAATACAGTTAAATCTCGATATATACATATATTGTTTAAATGAGTGATCAATAAGGTAACTACAAAATAGGAATGAACATAAGGCGGGGCTAGGCGTGGCTGGTGTAACGCTGACTAACCAATGAGGTGTGTGCAACGTTGTATAGTTCAACATCCATACAGGCTCGCTTTGCAGAACTCTATGGCCAATTTATTCGCACGCTCAAAAGATACTAATTACAGAATTATTTGGTTTTTCCCATGTTACAGAGCTATTTTTTCTGAGGGTGACTGTCCAAACCCCATGTTTATAGGACATCTGATTTCGGAGATATGGAAAGATAAGACACCTGACTAGAAAGAAAAGAATCATTAACTGTCATTGAAGAAAAACACACACGTGCTATGCTGCAGTTGCACTTTTTACCTTGCATTCAATATGATGGTGACCTTTTAAGAATGCACATGTGCTTCTCAAAGCTAGTAAATATACGGCTTAGCAAGCGGTACTGGTGCGCCTAGTAGTAACTGTGCAAAAGCTCATAAGATTTTACATAAGCAGGCTAGAACTAATCTTTTTAATATGTATTCTTTTTTCAAACAGTTGTCAATTAAATACAGATTTGAAAGTACAAATTTGCACAAGCTTGTCACATGAGTGCTCATTCTGTGATAAACATTGTTAAAGAAGGCAAACAGTTCACCAAATTAGAAGTTCCAATATTTAGGTCTCCTTGGAAATATTGAGCAGCTAGAAAACGTGCTACCAACTTAGACTATTTTTAAAAGAGTGTTTTACATAGAACAATTTATGATTTATATAACAGGGGTGAATATCCAACTGCCAAAAGGTTGACCAATTTAATGAGGGAGAAAATAGAATATACAGGTCTGTATCTTCTAAGTATAATATTCTGAAATCTCAAATATAGGAGAACCAATAATGGTTGGAAATTTCAGCTTGAAAGAAGCGATATTGTTGTTACCAGATTAAAATTTCTGCATACAATGCACAACATTAGAACAGCTTATTCATGATGTAAAAATGCTTCATAAATGTACATTCTAATCCTCCGTATTTATTAAGTACTTTAATGAAACAAAAATTGGTAGAGTCCATTACAGGCAGTATACAATTATGGCATCATTAAAGTACAAACTGTATACAAATCGTTGAAATGTCACTATTTTGTTTCACTGTGCAAACTCTATTCTTTCATCGAACACATCTAATTGGTGTCATTTTGTTTTGCATGCATATGAACGATGGCTGCGCAAGTGAATTGTTCTCTGATTTGTAATGGTAGTTTTTGTTTGAAAATGAGTTTGTTTTCTGATCTGACTATTAGTGGGCCATGTAATGACAATATAAAAAAAATTATGAACGGTTGCTGGGGAAGAAAATCAATAATCTTCATAGATATATGTTCGTAATCATGTTTCATTAGGATGAAAAAATGTTGCAGTGAATATAAAAGTTTTGTAAAGGCAAATGAATAATCTTCGAAAAAAGAGATATTCTGTAATCTTGATAGTGATGAGTGGACATGCAGGAGTGAGGAATTTTATGTAATTAATGGAAACTATTAAGGAAGTAAGGATTTATCGATATGCTGGAGGTAACCTGCAATGATTGACTAGGAAAGAAAGTTTGAGTAAAATGTAATCCAGTTTATACAATTAAAATATTGTAACGCGAGCGCTGGAACACCCTGTGAACCAGCTGGGAACGGAAGGCAGGGGAGGACCGCGTTAGCCACACCTCCCCCTCGTTTGTCTTGTAGTGGTGACAGGCAGTGGTTGGGAGGAAAAACATCAGTGTGCCGTCTGTTTCTGTCCACCTGGTTCCAGAAATTACGGAATCTGGAACATTCTCCTGGTCACTAGAAACCGGCGATATTCCTATATAAAGAGGGTTACAGACAGACAGAGTTGAGTTGGTCAATCAGTTGGTTAGTGTGTGCGAGTGAGGACAGTTCTTGGTGTAAGAAGGCAGTGTTAGTCAGTGACGTGTTAATGTACGAGAAGATTGTGCAACGGAAGACTGTACGTAACTGTGAAGGTGTACCGGAGCTTACGTAACCGCGAGTACAAGGAAATTGTAACGGACGAACTGGTGAATTGTAATTGTTGCAGCACGTAATTCTGTGTAATTGGCAAGTGTTTAACTGTAAGTCGGTGGAAATAAAGAACATTGTTGAGTGGTGTAATTGGACTTTTCATTTCACGAACCCACAAAGTCACAATATATATATTACAAAATTGAACTTATCCAAAATTTTATTCATTTCACTCGAAACTACACCTGAAAACGAGAGATCTCATGACTCTTATTTAATCAAACACAATCATCAAGAAACAACTCAAAATACAATGAAGTAACCCTGTTATATTTGGCTTCCCAACTTGGATCTTCGAAACAGTCAACATGCATCCCAACTCCAAGAAATACTGCTACATATGGCGCCCAAATGTGTGGCTGATTAAGATGGAGAGAAATTAACTACAAATAAAAATTTTGTTTCAGATGTACAGTTTTAAGATTCAGATTACATATATTATATTTCCAAATCAAATCAATTTATTTCATCCATAATAACACTTACCTGTTGTCGGATACATCAAGATAAACAATTATATACATTTTATTACAATTCGTCCAGTTTAAACAAACATTTTTGTATTAGAAACTTGTTTAGTTCATGTTTAAATAATTTACCTTTTTTTGTTTTTACTGAATTTGGTAGTTTATTAAATAATATTTTTCCCATGATTAAGGGGTCTTTATCTGTTGACTTCTTATTTAAAGTTATTCTATGGTAATTATTTTGTGTCCTTGTTTCGTGTTTGTGACAATGTTTATTTAAATTACCCATTTCCTCCTTGCTAACTATGAACATGACTACTTTAAAAACATATAAAGATGCTACTGTTAGGATTTTGTTTTCTACAAAGATATTTCTACATGATTATCTTCTATTTACCTTATATACACATCTTATACATTCCTTCTGCAAAACTAGTAATCTGTTCATGTTAGTCATACAAGTGCTGCCCCATATCTCAACTGTATATTGTAGATGTGAAGGTATTATTCCATAATAGGTTAATTTCAGATGTTCAGAATTTAGATATTTTTCTAGGTTTCTTAATGAATAAAGATTTGTACTTATCTTTTTACATATGTAGTGAATATGGTATCTGAAAGTTAGGTTTTCATCAATAATCATCCCTAAGAATTTTATCTTATCTAATTGCTCGATTTGTTCATCATTTATATTTACATTAATAGGATTACTACTATACCTGTTATTGCAGTGTTGAAGCATGACTGTTTTTGTTTTTTGAAGATTTACTTTCAGGCTATTGTTTGTAAGATAATTATAAATAATTTGCGTTTCTGTAGTTATCATTTTCTCCATTCCATTTACTTCCCTAGTACCAAATATTAATGAGTTGTCATCGGCATACATCACCGTTTTTGAGTGTGTAGTTATAGGAAGATCATTCACATAAATCAAAAAAAGTATTGCTTCTAGGACAGATCCTTGAGGCACTCCTGCTATGACTCTCATAATTGGATGTGATTGATTCTATTATAGGTCTACTCTTGGTTCTAACTACTGTACATTGTTTCCTGTTTACTAAATAGGATTTTAATATTGTGTGAAATTTACCCCTTATGCCATACTTATGCAATTTTCAGCAGCATTACATGTGATATACTGTCAAATGCTTTAGATAGGTCAAGACACACATGCTGAAGTATTAAGCGAACTTTTGTCAGCGTCTGTATGTACATCTCAGATCACTTGCTACGCAGGTTCGGTGAGACAAAGACAAATATATCTTCCATCTCTGTCGCTCACTATGGAACTGGCAATGCCAAGAAAGTATGCTAACTGTATTGTCTGTTCCTATGCTCATTCTTATTTTGTAGTTACATAAACATAGTGAGTCAACTGAAAGAACTATTTGTAGTTGGTTTTTAAATTTCATCACATTTTTATATTACTGAGGGACAAGTTTCGGAAGTTGTTGTGTCCATTATCAACTTTGGTCCAACTACTGCTGGATAAAGCAAAATACTACAAGGAAGAAAAAGCCATACACCACATTAGCAGAAGAAAATGGATACAACAAAAGTCTGGTGTTTAAGAAAATTAAAAAGGCTAAACTAAAGAAAAACTTAAGGAAGCAACCACATTCACTAAAGAAAAAGAAAGTACCAGCACATTCAGTAGATTCAATACCACCCAAAAATATTTAATAAATTTAAAAAGATCTTTAAGGAACAAAATATCATCTTGGGACCTACTAATAGATACTTGGTATTAAAATTGTTAAATTCAAAACCAAAATATGAAATCCCATCAATTATTAGATCCAGAATATACTAAATAAGTCGTAAGGGTTGTGAAAAATGCTACTTAGGTCAAACTAAAAGAAACCCAAAAACTAGAGTCAAAGAGCACTTTAGAAACATCAAATTGAAACAAGAAGATAAGTCAGCATTAGCATTTCATTTTTGGAACAAAATATATGACATTAACCCAGGAATGATAAAATAAAACAAACTGACAATGTGGGAGAACATATTCATATGGAAAAATAAGGACATAGTAATGAACTCTGAAATTCCACCAGTAGATAATTCGACAAAGAAGTTCATAGTTCCAGCACCAGAGAAAAGAGCTTCTCTGTCTGTTTTCAATATTCCCTTTCAAATCTGCAACTGTCTGCATATCAACATCATTTGCTTCACCACACACAGCATTCAAAACAATGTTATGGCGATGTTTGAAACTCTCGAGTGATCCATTAGAAGCTCTGAAATTGTCTTTGCCTAATTTTCTTGCTGGAATGCGCCCTCTTACACAGTGGGACACGGACAGCGAATATGTGTGAGAGGCAATGTATGCTACACAAGGAGCAGAACCGTTAAAAAAACATGTGCCCTATTCACTCTGTACACTAAATCCAAGAAGATTCACTCACAAAAGTAGAAGCTGTCAAGATGTTTTTGAATGGTCTGTAACTGAACTGACATGGGGTGATATAAGCTACCGAGGGAGGGTGTAGGAAGCTTTTCCAACACCCCTGCAACTCATCCCCTGGAGACTTTCTTTCCTGTGGTATACTATAGTGTATAATTAATTAAATAATCCCATCCTTCTTAATATCACTTTTTGTATAAAAGTAGATCAGTGAACTCAGAAGGCACATACTGACTTTTCTAAAAATTTAAATTTCATATTTTAAATAGTTTCTATAGTTAGCAAATGTAACACTGGCAGAACAGAGCTTTTAATCTCTTTTTTATGGTTTTTGTGTTTAGGGGAATTCAGAAAATTTATTTTGTTGAGAAATCAACATACAATTTTTGGATATCATATTTCCAATTATTACCATAAGTTAGTGATAGAGGAAGAAAAATACTTTTAAAATTATGTTATCATTCTTAATCAGATAGTTTTTCCATAGTGCTATATAGGATTCCTTAGATTCACCAAAGGCCTGTTATTCTTGAAGTTTTACAACTCTTTTCCACCAATTCATGATTCATTCATTACTGAATAAAAATAATGTTCATTACAAAGAAAAACAAACAAACAAGTATTAACATAAAAAAGTATAAAATTGAAACAAGCATAGAGACAGTGAAGCACAACTTAGCACAAAAGTGAATCGAGAAGAATTGACACACTGCTTCACTCACACTGTTCTTTCACAGGACATGTTTCAAGAGCTTTTGCTCTTATCATCAGCTGATACTCGACTAGTGCAAATTGTAGTGGTTTCCTCTTTCTCCGTATCGTCGATAGATGGCATTATGTACTTGTAAAGATGTCCGGTGGTGGAGTTTCAAAAATCATGACTCTATGACAATTTTTGTTAATGAAGATTTTTTCCCATACAGAAAGGTCTATGGGGTGATTAACATATTTTATTAAAGATGTTTCCAAATTGATGTCATGTCATATTCAAAAAATGAAAAGCCACTGCTGATTTTTCTGTTTCACCATTTTTAATGTTTCTTATAATATGTTCTTTAGTTCTGATGTCAATATTTCTTTTTGTTTTTCCTATATAAATTTTAGGGCAAGTTTCACATTTGATCTCATTGATTCCTGGTTTTTCTTTGGTAGTAATTGAATTTTTGGGGGCCTTTTAACAAATTTATGATATTAAATCTATTTTGAGGTGCAAGAATTATGTTGTGTTTTGAGAAGATTTTTTGGAATTAGTTATTTTTAAAAAATTTACCTTCCATCCATCAGCCCATAATATAGAGTTAGTTTTTGATGGACTGAGGATGAAAGCGATTTGCTTTTGAAATTGATTTCCATTAGAAAGAAGAAAGAAGTATTAACATCAATTTCTTAAGATAAGTGGAGCCTTAGTAGCAAATATTTATATTTGTGTAATATGTCCTAATAAATTTAAATTACTGTTCAAAAAGGCATCTACCTGTATGTTCCTATACTTGAGGACCAAAAAAAAAAAAGAAAAAAAAAAAATGTTCCAATTAAAAGAAGTGACGCCCTATTCACAATCATAGCAATATGAAAACATTATACAAGTATAACAATTTGTAACAAAAACTTCACTTAAGAAAATAATGTTAATTCTTCTTTCTAATTAAAAGAAGAACCAACAAACTTCTGACTTAGCAATGGGTAATCCCCTTTCACCTTTTCTTGCTGATCTTTCTATGAGTTTTTTTCAAAATGCAAGTGACTAAAGCATTCCCTTTGAATTTTAAAACCTAGTATAGATATGTTGATGACATTTTTGCTATTGTTCCTGATAAACAAATAAACCATGTTCTAAAATTACTAAATTTACAAGATAAAGCTATAAAATTCACATTAGAAACTAAAATTAATGAATTTCTTCCTTTTTTGGATTTGAAGATAATAAGAAATAATAATAACTTGGATTTTGGTATTTATAGGAAGTCTACTCACATCGATAATTACATAAAAAGTAAAAGTTTTAGCCCTTTTCCACATAAATTTGCTGTTTTTAATAGTTTGATTTATAGATTAATAAGTATACCCCTAAATAAAGAGGAATTTAATAAAGAATATAAACATATTGTTAATACAACTTTAATTAATGGTTTTAATAAAGACTTTATACAAAAGAAGATTGAAAAATTTAAATATCAAAAAGTTGTTAATGATATTTCTACCCTTAGAAAAAATAAAAGACAATTATAATTTTAAAAAATTTACTTACCATCCTTGGTTTAATAAACAATTTCAAATAGTTTTTAAAGAGTTTGGTATAACTTTAGTTCCTTAAAACAAATATAGTATTAAAAATTCACTACATTTCTCTAAAAAAGATGAAATTCCTAATAATACAAAATCTGGTATTTATCAATTTGATTGTTTAGATTATGATTGGGTTTACATTGGTAGGATGAAACATAATTTGGAAACCAGAACAAAAGAACATTTTCGTAACATTAAGAATAAACAAACTGATAAATCAGCCATAGCAGATCATTTTTTGTCATTTAACCATAATATAAATCCTGAAGTTAAATTATTAAAACAATTAAATGGTCCGATAGATTTAATGGTTTGGGCAAATATATTTATTTTAAAAAATAACCATCGCGTAACGAATTTTGAAATACCGGCAGTTGATTCTGTTGTTAAGTTTGTTTTGTTTTCAGATTATGGTAATACTGAAAAAAAAAACAAAAAAAAAAAAAAAAAACATAACAACATAGTAACTTCCTTAATGATGAATCTGTTTTCTCCTGTGGTTTTCTTTGACTGATGATGCGGACAATAGTTCGTGAAATCGATTTCAATTAGAAAGAAGAATTAACATCATTTTCTTAAGTTAAGTGAAGTTTTTGTTACAAATTGTTATATTTATATAATATTCATTGCTTCACTGTAGCTAGCATAATTTTCTACGTAATATGAAAACATGTTGACATCTCACAGGCTTTCTGAAAGATATCACTTCACAAAACTATGACAAAAGTTACAAGCATTGTTCTACAATTTTTACTCATGCTGTATAATATTTTGGGATAAATTCTAGCTATTGCAGTTCCTTGTATTATATCTTACATTTTCTGGGTTAAAATGTGGTCCTGCAGAGTCACAACCTCCTGTTAGATCTCCCTTTTCATGTACATGGAAGCCATGTTGACCAGGTGAAAGGCCTGTAATGTTTCCTGTTATATGGACTTCACCATTATCTTCTTTTTGTACAAATAAAATAACCCCTTGCACTTCAGAGCCATTATTTGGAATCAGTACAGCAACTGCCATTCTTTCCTGAAAAACAATATAATAAATCAGTTTTTGCATAAAGCTAAAATGAAATTTACAAACAGTTGTACATAAAACACATGAATTTGAAATACAGAGGCCTACAGAAGTATTCAAATAACATAACATGTAACATTGCATGTACTATAAATACTGTAATATTTATTTGGCAGCATTGAATTGTTAAACTTGTAAACATTAACCTTTTGTGTCTTGGAAACAATATTTAAAATATCACTTTGCATGTATTTATTACACAATCTGTACTGTATTTATTCTATTGTCCCTCTTATTGGAGGACATAAGTATTCGAACATACCCAATGGAACAGAGAGAAAGGTGGT
Organism: Mantis religiosa; assembly: GCA_030765055.1. Taxonomy (NCBI): domain Eukaryota; kingdom Metazoa; phylum Arthropoda; class Insecta; order Mantodea; family Mantidae; genus Mantis; species Mantis religiosa. Next base: position 116,405,758 of record CM060959.1, read on the forward strand.
TGGACATACCCTACACGCCTCTACCACATAGCAGTTGTGTTTATGCTATGCCTCGAGACAGTATTCTCAAAGTTATTCAGCCGATTGTGAACTCACAGGTAATATGGGACATAAAGGTAAGAAGACAACGGTGGCAGAGAGGAATATCGTGATAAATATATACAAACAAAAACAAATCTCTCTCTGAAATTGCCAAAACCATTAACAGAAGCAAAACTACAGTGTTCTGCACAATTCAACACTTCAAACAGACAAATACTGTTGTAAAGAAACCTAGAAGTGGCAATCCTTCTAAACTCACCACCAGAGACAGGAGGCAAATAATAAAAATGGTGAAGCAGAATCCGAGAGTCACTGCATCTGAGATTAGAGGATAACTTGAGCAATTGATTTGATTTGATTTGATTTATTGATTCATCCATTAAAACATGTACATGTTATAGGACACGTCAAATTAAAAACTAAGTACAATATTTATAATTAAGGTAGCTAACTAAATATTTACAAATTTAAAAATTCATCCACGCTGTAGAAGCTATTGGCTCTAAGGAAGTTTAATAACAATTTCTTAAATTGATGTTGTGATTCAATCTTTTTTATAGATTCAGGTAGTTTATTGAAAAGATGTAAGCCAGCATATGTGAAACTATTTTCATACATCTTTGTTTTGTGTGACTTCACAAATAAATTATTCTTTGTTCTAGTGTTGTGTATATGAATTTCAGAATTTGTTTTGAATAAACTTAGGCTTGCTTTCATATGTACAAGAGTTTCATATATGTATATACTTGGCAGTGGTAAGATACCTAATTTACTGAAGTATGGCTTACAACTAGTTGTGCTTGAGACATCTGCTATGATTCTAATTATTTTCTTTTGGTATCTGAATACTTTTATACTGTCTTTAGAATTTCCCCAAAAAATTATACCATATGCCAACAAACTGTGTATATATGAAAAGTACACTATTCTCCGAACTTTCAAGCTTGACATGCCTGTAATCGCCCTCATTAAGAAACACATTTCACTAAGCTTTTTCGTCAATGCCTCTATGTGAGTTTCCCAATTTAAATTTTCATCTAGTATTAGTCCCAGAAATTTGATAGTTTGTATGTAATGTATTTGGTCTTGTCCCAGCATTAATTTTGGATACAATTGACTTCCACTCATTTTATTATAGAAGCTTAGGGCTGCTGTTTTCTCCTTACTCAATATTAACATATTGGCACTAAACCATTTTTGAATATATTTTAGATTATTTTCAATATGTACATCTGCCCCTTCCTTATTCACCCCTTTGATAAAAATATTTGTATCATCTGCAAAAAGTGTAACATTTATATTGGTTCTGTTTTCTACATTATCTGCCAAATCATTAATGTACACTATAAATAAAAGAGGTCCAAGCACCGAACCTTGAGGGACCCCATATTTCATTATAGCGCTACTTGAAATCTGAGTTTTAATTTCACTCGTTTCGCTATCAAAATACTCTATTTCCACCGATTGCTCTCTATTCTCCAGATAAGATCTGAACCAATCTAAAGCTAACCCCCTTATGCCATATGAGGATAATTTTTCTAGTAAAAGTTTGTGATCAACCAGGTCAAACGCCTTTGTAAGATCTAAAAAAATGCCTATCCCTAGTTGTTTACGATCTAGTGTTTCATACACTTGTTCAATGAAATTCATCAGTGCAGAACTTGTTGATTTATTTTTTCGAAAACCATTTTGATTGTCATTAATTACTTTAAATTTTTCCAAAAAGCTTGTTACTCTTTTATACATTATTTGTTCGAAGATCTTTGCAAAAGTTGAAATTATGGAAATTGGCCTGTAATTTCCTACCTCCCCTTTGTTACCTTTTTTAAAGATGGGTTTCACTTTACCTTTTTTTAACCTGTTGGGGAACGTCCCACTTGAAAGTGAAAGATTTATCAAGTACGTCAGTGGTTCAATTAGGAATAAGGAGCAATGCTTTATGACGCAGTTAGAGTAACCATCTATTCCTACTGATTTCTTATTCTTCAATTTTTTTATAACATCTTTAACTTCCTCAACTGTTACTGGAATTAAAAACATGCTATGTTCATTTTTCTTTACACTTAATCTTTCCTTCTTTCCTAGAGAATGAGTATTTAACAGTTTCTCCGCTACAGTTGAATAAAACTGGTTGAATAATTCCGAAATTTGTTTAGGATCACTTACTTTTTGGCCATTAATTTCTAGATGGTAATTTTCTTTCAATTTGGGTCCATTTTTTATTTCGTGCTTAATTACTTGCCATATGGATTTAGTTTTATTAACTGCTTTTTTTATTGTTTCATCGTTATGTAACTTTTTGGCTGCTCTTATAACTTTATTATATATATTTCGATATTTTACATAATAGGCCTTAAAATCCGGTGTAGTCTTGTTTTCCTTCATGAATTTGCTCAAGAATTTTAATCTATCACCAGATTTGCGGATTCCTGTTGTGATCCACTTATTACCTAGCTTGTTCATTGCTACTTTAACCATTGGTATGGCTGTTACAAAGTGAAAATCAAATGTGTCCAAAAATGCATTCATGGCATCGTTTAGATTTCGCTCAGTGTACACGCTTTCCCAAGATTCTTTACTTAATAGAAAATTTAGATAGCTTAAATTGTCATCATTAGCAAGTCTAACCTTTTTGAATATTTTTTTTTGCATTCTGTTTTGGGTTATGCTGATCTACTGGGACAACTAATTTTAACATTTGTGCGTAATGATCTGACAGGGCTGTGTCAAAATCTGAATTTCATATTTCCACTTATTTATTCTGGCTTTATGGCTCACACCAGAACAGTTGGATGGGTTTTAAATAGTACTCGGTAAAATGCCCGCGTTCGTAGGAAGAAACCATATGTTAATAAGGCGAATAAGAAAAAGCGTATAGAATTTGCTAAACAGTATTTGGTGAAACCAACAGAATTCTGGGATAAGGTTCTCTGGTCGGACAAGAGCAAATTCTGCTTATACAAGAGTGATGGACGGCTTAAAGTGTGGAGACTGTCAAATACAGAATGGGAACCTAAGAACAAGGTAGCTGCAATGAAACATGGTGGCAATAGTGTAATGGTATGGGACTGTATAGCTTCATCTGGCTTTGGGGAACTGGTGTTCATAGATGGGATCATGACAAATTTGAATACAAGGGGATTCTTAAAAACAATCTTAAAAAGAGTGCAGGGAAGATGGGATTAGGGCATGATTATTACTTCCAGCAGGACAATGATCCAAAGCATACTGCTGAAATTGTAAGGCTTTGGATCGTGTACAACACTCCTCACACTTTGAACACACTGTCCCATCTCCAGATTTAAATCCTATAGAAAACATCTGGAAGGAACTCGAGGAGCATGTGAGGAAGCATCACATCAGAAGCAAAGATCATCTGAAAGAGCTTCTTCAAACAGAGTGGAGAAATATGGACTCTGCAGTCACTAAACAACACATATAGACAATGCCCAAATGATTATCAGCAGTAATTCAAAGAAAGGGGATGATAACTAAATACTAGCCAAAAAAGGTGCAAATTTAATTCAGAACAAAAGTAAAAACTTACCCTTTACATCCATAAAAAGATTAATCAAAAACAAATATAAAAACAAACAAAACCAATCAATATCTAACAAAGCCAAAGATAAAAGATGGAACAGTTTAATTAAAAATCCAGAGATTATTCCAGAAATCCCACGTAAAGCTGCAGTAGCAAATTTTAGATTACTTACGGAACATGAACTCTATTTACATTCTCTGTTACATAATCATTTAATTATCTATCTAAGCAATTCTGTAAGCCAATTACAGATGATGCAGGTGATCCTTAAAAGCCAAATATCAGTATACACAGTGTTCATTTTTATCTGTGATTTTACTGCACAAAATTTGACGTCATCAATAGCATAGCTGAGGGAGCGAGTTTATATACGATTCCCCTAGCAGCTTGCGATCGTATTTGATGTGCTGACAGCAGCTATGAGGTCTCCCTCTACTGGTACGTAAATATACTACTTGAGAGTTGGGTCTATCTGCGTAATATAAAGGTACGCAATTTTGCCTGGTGCGTAGATAGGATAACTGTTTTTTAAAAAACTATATACTGCAATGCAATGCACTGCAAAGCTAATTATGCAGCCATAAAAGTATACAATGAAGAATATACGAAATGATAAGTACATGAACACTTATTTCACAAGGATCATCTGTTTTTCTGTTATAGTAGACGTATATGCATATTGTAAACCTGGCATATAAAATAGAAATATTTCAATTTGATCTCAATTCTTTTCTATCACCCATAGTTTCCTCACAATGTAACTTCATTACAAACCAGAAAATTAGCATAACATGTTCCAGGAATGAAAAATAAATTAGTGTTATAATATGTACAAAGCTTTTATTCAAGTCTAAACAAGAAAATATCTATAGTACATAGTCTTTGTATCTATTTTCTTATATTTCCTTTCTCTCTTCCCCTTAAACACTGTCTGTATTGCGAGAAGGTATGCTTGAGGCCTTTCTGTCATAACATTATTTATTGCTTCTAGATTGGAACAGTCACTTTATAGCGTCCAGTGTCTCTCTTTTTGCGAGTATAGTATAGCAACGCAAAGATTGTCCCTGTAAGGAATGTGCTGTGGGACAAGGACAGCAAATGTGTGTGGCAAGGAACCTCTGTTACACAAGTAGCAGACCCTTAAAAAAACATGCGCCCTATTCACTCTGTATACTAAAATCGAGAAGATTCATTCACAAAAGTAGAAGCGGTCAGAATGTTTTTGAATGGTCTATAACTGAACTGACATGGGGTGTCATAAAGCTGTCCAGGGAGGGTGTAGAAACCTTCGCCAACCCCCCTGCATCTCAGCCGTCGGAGACTATCTCTCCTGTGGAGGACAGTAACTGATCCTGTATCCTGGAAATGTTTGGTTTTAAAAGTCATAAGGATACCAGCATTAATAGACATTTTAATTAGGCGTCAGAATAACAAAAAATGTATGTCGTATACTGATAAAACGTAAGACATTTATGTTGCAAACAAAAGTATATCATTAATTTTTAGATGAGTCGTATTTATTACACATCTGCTTCACTTTCGTACCTATTTTGAGGACATGTTTCGCAAATCAATTTGACGATAAAGTATATCAATTTGACGGTACCTGGACACTTTTGACATTATGCTCTGAGGAGCTTGTCTGAATGCTGGATAGCATTGCATAAACTCCTCTATGCAGTGGTTTAAATTATATTTATATGACACACCAATTATAATGCCTGTACGAAAGTAGCATTCAACCATGAAGATGCAGTGCTCTGTGTTCATGTCCAGGGGAAGCTGGTTATATTAGTTATGAGCACAACCACAGAGCACTGTAATTTGTTTACTGTTCCACAAAAATTACCGCTTCTCCAAGGCGGCACTATGATTTCAAGATAGACTCACCAGTCAATTATGATGTCATTCTTGCTTAATTGGAGTACGGGAAATAATGAAGAAAATGAACACCATGTATTTCCTTTTTGAGTTGTAACTTTAATGCCACTGACTTCAAAAAGCTTTTTGTTCACAGTACTGACTTAATTTTAAAACCTTTAGCTTTACATCTTTCCTAGCTAGTATCATTACACCACTACTCTTATGAACAAGTCTACAATAGGAGCATACAGTAATATAATTTGTAATATTATACATACCCACTTGATCTTCTCTTAAACCATGCTCAGTAAAAATGGCTATTTGTGGGTACCCCGTTCACAAAATGTTCAAGAGCATCTCTTTTATTGCTGATGTATTGAACATTTAAATGTAACACTTTGTTGTTTAAGATCCTGTTAAATTTTTTGTATCAGGGTTAGACTTTTCAGTCTAATCCAGTTTCAGTTTTCTTTTAGGTCTTATCGTTGATAATAGGCTTACATGGGCTGAACATATTGAACATATATATGGAAAAATTAGTAAAACAGTATATCTACTTAGACACTTCAGCAAGTACAGTGACAGTAACATATTGAAACTAATATACTATGGATGTTTCTATTCACACATACTTTATGGGATTGAAATCTGGGATGCTGCTGCAAAAACACATATGGACAAATTGCTTGTATATCAAAAGAAATGTATCAGAATCATGTTTAATCTAAAAGCAAGGGAATCATGTAAGGAAAACTTCATTAATAATAAACTACTTACCATCTACTCTCTCTATGCATTCAAAGCAATAAGTAATGTATGTAATAGATAAGTTCAAACCAATCAAAAACAACCAAATTCATGAACACTGTACAAGAGGAAACGCGGACTTTTTAGGCATAGAGTGAATGAAAGTGTATGTCTATAAGGTATATATTTCCGGAATCACGCTCTATAACAAACTACTACAAGAAATAAAATCTGCAGCTGATGTTTCTAAACAGCAATTTGAAAGGTAGTTGAGGATGTATCTGATTAACAAATGTTTATACGAATTGAAGGAAATCTGAGAAACTAATTTGTAAATATGTAATTGTATTTCTGACATGTCCAAAATCATATGTATGATAAACTGGATGAAAATAAATAAATAAAAATAAATGTTGGACTCAAACTACTAATTACTGGCTTTATACTATCAGTACTTATCTCTGTTAAAACTAATTTTTTGAAATCAGATTCTCAATGACTATTTAGTAATCTCCCAAATTTCCTGTCCCCTTCCTATTCAGATGAACACCATCTTTACCCAAGTCTTTATCACCAATCCAAGAGTTTCTGTCAAGAAATATGCACTTATTTTGCTGGAATATCCAGTCTAAAGTACCATTTACTGCATTTATAAAGCAGAGGTCTTCATCCCTGTGCCCATGTATGCCACTAATATATATTTTATTTAAAGAAATGTATGGATAGTCTATTTTATGTTTTGTAACCTTGTCAATGATATTGCTAATGACTAAGAAGCAAGAGTAAAGCTGAAACATTAAGCCACTATCTTGGGCATATATTCTTACCTCAGCAGTTGCAACTGTTAGACTTGCTGCTAGCAGGTAAACAAAGAGTTGAACAGCAATCATTTTGAATCTGAAAAGATAAAGGTAAAATGTTATTTTATGCAAGCACAGTGATAAGTTCAATTTTCTCTCCAACAAAAGGTTGCAGTTCTCTGAATATATAGTGCAATCCATATAAACGTGAACCATTTCAAACCATTTCATGCATTCATAACTTTTCAACCAATAATAGGACACACGTGCAACTTTGGGAGAATATAATACACAATTGGGAGATTACATCACTATCTACATCTCAGAGAAAATGTTGGAAGTTTCCACCAGCAAATATGGGTCATTGGTCCCATTTTCTTTGATATGACTGTAGACACTGAAGTTCATATGGGTACCTTCAAGACATTTGTGGAGCAGCTAGATGATTAAAAATTGGGACAAGGTTATTTCCAACAAGATGGAGCAATGTGCCATACATCTAATGATACCATAGAACTTGTAACCAGTTTCTTTAATAATCGAATAATCTCAAAAGGTCTGTGGCCCATCAGATCCTCTGACCTAACCTCACTGGATTTTTTCTTGTGAGGGTATCTAAAAAGAATAGGCCACAAAAAATCGATGATTTCAAGGAATCCATTTGTACTGAAATAAGTAACATTAGTGAGAATACTCTCCATAAAACTTCAGAGAATATGTTGAGACGAGTGCAAACATGTATAGATGTTGGTGGAGGACACTTCCAACATTTTCTCTGAGATGTAAATAGTGTAATGTAATCTCACAATTGTGTATTATACTCTCCCAGAGTTGGACATGTGTTCTGTTATTGGTTCAAAACTTATGGCCTATTGAAATGGTACAGGTTTATATGGATTGCACTATAGAATACTTATAATAAAATCAGTTTCAAAAATTTAGTAACAGTGATGTCCGGGTTAATTCAAACAATTATTTTTGTACTTGGTTTTTCACTCTTTGTCATTCACATTTTAATTTTTTGAGGGACTAATTTCAGGAGCTGTTGCTTCCATTTTCAACCTTTAAGGTCTGACTGTCATATTGTTGCCTGTGGTCATATATCTGGTGGTGGAACTATGAACTTCTTTATCAAATTATTATCAACTGGTAGGATTTTAAAGTTTATTACTCAGTCTTTATATTTCTTTTTTAAGATTTTCTCCCATACTGTGAGTTTGTTATATTTTTGTTGCAAAAGTGAAATGCTACTACTGACCTGTCTTTCTGTTTCAGTTTCATATTTCTAAAATGTTCTTTTAAGATTTTTAGGTTTTTCTTAGTTTGCTCTGTAGAGAATTTTTATAATTCTTACAACTTATTTGGCCTATTCTGGATCTATAGATTGGTGGGATTTTATGTATCACCCAAAAACATTTTTTTTTTTTTTTTTTTTTTTTTTTTTTGCCTTCCTTACATAAGCGATCCCATTGTTGGGAGTTGTTCAGTTTCCACTAGTTAAGAAAGTTGGGGTGAGGGAGTCGAAGCATTGAACTGATAGAGGAAATCAGGGTTGAGCAGCCAGCCCAATGCTTGGGATGAGAGAAAGATGAATAGATCATAGTACCCAAAAACATTTAATAAAATTAAAAAAGATCTTTAGAAAACAAAATATTATCTTGACACCTATAACATTTGTTATACCTTATCTTCTATACACTGACTCAACATACATTATTTTAAAGTTATTTGCACAAAAAAACAGCATATCTTATCTGGGAACTGTCAAGTCCTCCTTAATCTAAAAGTCTTTTACAAAACCGGAAATAAGGACAAAGTCTCAATACCAAAAATGTAGATATTGCCAAAAAACACATTTTATCTCAAATAACATTTTTTGTTGCAGTAATAATTTTGAAGAAATTTTTTGTTATTGGTTTGAATTTTCATTATAGGTATTTTCTTGAAGCAAAATAAGTTTACATTTATTTTTTCTTGTGGTTAAGCAAAGACAGTGTAATTTTAATACACATTTTAAAAATGATACTATCGTCTTAGTTAATGAATATTTCTCATACCTTAAAGAGATATATATGAAAATCATTTGAATTGAAGTGAATGCAATTGTCTATTCTTCTGACTGATTGATATTTTAAGTAGCCAAAGTAGATCATGTTTATCAGCATATCACCTGCACACTTTTTAGTGCTTTAAGAGTAGGGTGAGCTGTTTTGGAGAAGTATCTTTGAGTTTAGATTTGATACAATGCATTTCCTCTTTCTGGGTTAGGTCATGGGCCATGACTTCTCCTTGCGTATATCCCAGAATAATGTTTGTTATTATCTGTCAAGGTAACGAACGACCTTTCCTGAAGAAACGTGAATAAAATTCTATTAGGATCGACGAAAACAAAGGAAAATCAGGCATCACCGACCAGGGAATGCTTTCCTAGCAGTTAATCTTAAATGTTTACTTTCCAAAACCACGTCGAAGTTGGCACTTTTCTATCGTCATATGGACACTTATACCTGCTTATACCACTATAACCGCTTGAGGTCGCCAACGACAGGGCAGTTTCTGACTTGTTTATCATAAGAGCTGCGAGAGCCACGAAGGTCAAAGCCGTAAAGTGTTGATGATCCTAGTTGAGGGAAGCTTTCAAAAACGAAAGTGAAGCAACGACAAAGCCTAATCAGCTGTGAAGCTAAACCCCAATGATCCAGGAAACAAGCTAAAATAATCCCTATTTTTATGGATTTTGCTAATACTCATGTATTGGCACCTCTTTATGCGCATAATTGTAATTTAAAAAGCTAATTTATTGACATATAGTAATTGATTTTTATATAATAAAGTATCTTAAAATTGGAACGCCGCATGAGTAACAAGCTTTTAAATTCGTCACATTTATGTACTTATCTTTATTATAATATACGCATGTTCCTTGTTTAAATCATCTTTCTTCCGCATTTACTTTTCTGGATATGTAATTTTACACTAATTTTAATTCTTAAATAACTAAAGCAATATTTCAAAGTCTAGACTAGAGAATGCATGTAAAACATAAATGCAAGGTCACAATTGCTTTGACAAGGTTGTGGACCTCAGTTGTGAGTGGTTGTGAGCCTAGAAATGTGCACCGCCTGGCGTCAGACATGTGAACCATCACAGGTGAGTAAGGATCACGTAAGGATGATTGAAGAGCGCCAACTATATTCATTATTCATTTGTTAAAAAAAGTATGTTATTCTGTGATTTGTGAATATTGGGCAGAAAGCAATTTACATATCATGTACAAAAATCCATAAATTTTCTAAGATCAGAATAAAAAAGTTTCAGTGGAGCTCTTAGCAGAGGTAAAGTAAATTTAATAATCTACTTATTTTACTATTATCTACAATATGATAAAGAGAGAAATTTTCATGTGGATGTGTGTATTAGGTAACCTAGGAAACCTTCAGTCGTTTGGCGCCCTGGGTCGCTCAAGGTGCTTAGTCTAATGCCAGGTTCAAATCCACCTGAAACCGATGGTTTTTAAGGGTGTTCAAAAGCGAACCACATGTCGGTAGATTTGTTGGGTTTTCAAAGAAGTTTGGAACGAAATTTCGCCAAACCAGGTGCGCTGATATGACCTGGCAGTTGTGAACCCATAAACAAAATATTTATTTACTTAACCGACTCTTACTTTCTGTACTGTGTACAATAAGTAGGGGAAATATTACATTCTTCGTAAAAATTCGATATCGAGATTTCTCCGAAATATATGTTTTGAGAATCCTTCAGGGGCGTGGCGTGGGTGATTCATAAGTGCTGCTGGTTGCTTCAGACTTATTCTAGGGAGTGGCAGTTTAATATTATACAGGTTGTTATATGTAAATAAAACTTGAAGCGACATGTCTTATTTAAAATGTGTTTACAGTTTCTTTAATTAACAGTGTGTATTTTAGTTCAATGCGCCGATTCTTCTCCAAGAAAACATAAATGACAGAGCTTTCAAATGTTTCTTGCTATTGCACTTTAAGTTTATTAAACAACCCCTTTTCCACTGATAACAAGGCCAGAGATGAAAGTTTATTTTGAGTGTTACTTAGATAAATGTGTATTCCGCGGAGCGCTGAAAAAGATCGTTTTGTTGATGCACTGGTGGCAGGAATGATCAAAGTTAAATGTGTGATCCTCCGATTTAGTTTTAAAGGTTTAAGATCCGGAATTGGTCTTCCTATTGAAATTATTGTGACATTTTTCACCATCGTGAACTCAAGGACCGATTTAAAAGGTTTTGATCACACAAACAGTCATACCTATTTATCCCCAAATTGGGTTGCCATTGTACTTTTAACATTAAATCATTCATATTACTTTTACACGCGAAGTATTAACACTAAAGCGCAAGGTTTGCCGTTTCACTACACCGGCAACAATCGTTCTATAAACAAATAACTAAAGCCTCGGTTGCTCGCAAGGTCACTGATAACCCACACGAATCCGTAGGCTTGGAGTCTGCCAGTGAGCGCCACTAGTAACATAACGAGCTATTTAGAACTAGTGGATGTTAGACGACCGGTCCTGGTGGGTCGGTCACAAATTAACGCAATTGAAATCTGAAAGTGAAAGCACCTGGACTTTCCATTATTCTTTGAACAAAAAATAATGTAACATTTGGATACACTTTCTTCAATTTATTAGCTGTTGCCGAATGCCACTCCACTGGACCCCTTAATCTAAAAAATAAAGCATTTTAAAAAAAAAGTTGTGTGTGTGTGCGTGAACCGTAAAGGAAAAGTCCACTAAATACCAAACTTGGTATTCAAGTTCAACATCTTCCAAGGATGCGATAAGAAGACATTCAAGAAAATGCCCCTCCCCAAAAGGTTTTCCAAAATTTTGACTTTATCAAAAGTGGCTTCAAAGATTTTTATCAAAATATCATACATTTCAGATATTTTCATGACAAGTGAAATGTATGTTTTGAATCTTCTGGGGATTTCCTCGGAAGCCCTCTTCATTATGTGTATGACTAAGAGGAAGATAAACTCTTACTGCACGAAGAATAAGGTCCTTAAAACTAGGGATGGGTCGATTTTTTCGATACTCGATTTATCGTTTTTAAGGTAATAGATTCTCGATACCGATACATGATATTTTCCACAATACTCGATACTTCTAGTTTCAAAACAAAATAGAATGGGAGAACTGTGTAATGCCAATAAAATGAAATAGGTGCACATATTTAATGAGACAAAACATAAAACCATCAGTGTTCGTGTTTTTAAATTCAACATTAGACATTTAAAAGCAAAACATTCCACTTTTATATGTTTTTGTTTAAAACTATTAGCATTTTGTCTCTTTCGCGGTCAAATCTACCTCTTTTTTTTTTTTTTTTTTTTTTTTTTTTTTTTTTTTTTTTTTTTTTTTGCTACATATGAGTCCTGCTGTGCTAAATAGTCTTTCAAAGAAAGCTGTTGCAGGTGGGACTCACAAATATTTAGCGGCCTTTTTAGTTCGGGAAAATTTTAATTTGTTTTCCAGAAATGCAGTGCACTGGGAAGAGGAGGTGACCAATTGTCGTTGAGGCATGTAGTGGTTTCTTTTTGGGAACTGATACACGATTATTTTCTTGCATAAAGTTACTGGGCAGGCACCACATTCCTGGCAATTTCTCGGGCTTTGCAATGTTCTACTTGAGGCACTAATTTTTGTGTTTAAAAATATTGCAGAATCACCATCGAAATATCGAAAAAGTATCGAACGAATTTTATGATGTATCATATTTCTGGTCATGTGCCTGAATTATCCAGTATTTATGCTTTTCTCAAAAGAGATGTCGTTATTCATTTTTTTAATCTCTTGGCTATGCATAGAGAATAAAGCCATCTAACATTCTTAACATGTCATTAACACTTTTAGTATTGGAAGATATTTAGTTAAAACGTATGTTTAGTATTTCTAGAACATGGGAAAGGCTTGGGGATTGGGAAATGATAACGAAACAGACATTCGTCATATCCATTTCCATTATAAAGAGTATCACTTTAACGGTGCGTCGTGGCCTATACTACATATGCCGGTCTTCTGACTTCTTCGGCCGTTCTCGTCAGCTGATTGCGCATGACGTCAGTACTTGAAGCAAATAGGTAATAATAATAATAATAATGATGATGATGATGATGATGATGATGATAATGATAATGATAATGATGATGATGATGATGATGATAATAATAATAATAATAATAATAATAATAATAATAATAATAATAATAATAATAATAATAATAATAATAATAATAATAATAATAATAATAATAATAATAATAATAATAATAATAATAATAATAATAATAATAATAATAATAATAATAATAATAATAATAATAATAATAATAATAATAATAATAATAATAATAATAATAATAATAATAATAATAATAATAATAATAATAATAATAATAATAATAATAATAATAATAATAATAATAATAATAATAATAATAATAATAATAATAATAATAATAATAATAATAATAATAATAATAATAATAATAATAATAATAATAATAATAATAATAATAATAATAATAATAATTTATTATCATATGCTATATATAATGGTCCTTAAAACAGCTGTTTACTGCATCAATGACCTCCTTGTTGTGAAATCTTCGTTCTCCAAGACATTTTTTGAGGTTCAGGAACAATCTAGTTTGAAAGTTACGTGAATGCTGGCGTTAGATATGAATTCTAATTCTTTATCCTTGTTTACTCGCTATTGAAAATGTCATCATTTTTCATCATTTAAGATGTTCCTTGCGTCGCAGTTTTAGTGTTAGACTAATGAAACTTGCTACACACGTTCATACAGACACACTGAATAGAAATTGCCCTGGGTTTTATTCTGAGTTGCATTTAAGCGCACTTTCTTTACTTCAAAACACAAAAACTTCAAATTTTGGGCAAAAAAGCCATATTCATATCGTTAAAAATTTCTGGAGCCTAATGTTATTGAAACACAGAGAAACCTGGAGCAAATTCAAAAAATGAATGTATTGCGAACCAGTTTTTAAAATATTAGACCAAAATTTAAGTTGTTTTGTCGCAATGGACTTTTTAGGTGACGTAACCAAAAATAAATAAATAAATTTGAACACATTTTCCAAACTATCAAAGTGAAATTGATAAAATTATGGCTGTATCATATTTGCACTAAGTGTCATCTGTGATATAAATCTTAAAAACCTAGCGTTATTAGTTCAGGATTTCAAATTTTCAGCCATAGGTATCCTTAATGTAGCCAACCTCTTTTAGTACGAGGTGTGTTCGTAAAATAAGATCTCCAAGGCGCTGGAGCCGTGAGGACAGCTATGACGCGAGATCTGGCAACACTTCCGTGTAGCTTGGTTTCACCCCTTCAAATCACCACCACAACGAACCCGTTGCAACCATTAATCTTGGCTGGGCAGCCGTTTGCGATGGAGCTTCCTATCACTTCCGCCGCCAAGTGCGAGTTGCGTGCAGTGATCCGTTTTTTGAGTGCCAAGGACACTACCCCCACTGAAATTCATCGTCAGTTATGCGAAGTCTATGGGCCACAGTGTATGGACGTCGAAAACGTGCGAAAGTGGGTCAGAGAGTTCAAAGTTGGACGTACAGATGTTCATGACGAACAGCGTTCTGGTCGGCCTTCGGTTTCAGCCAAAACAATTGCAAAAGTGAAGCAAGAAATGCTTAAAGATCGGCATGTGACAGTTCGCGAGCTGTGCGAACTTATCCCTGAAGTCACCCCGTAGGGGAGGGGATCCGTCCCCTTCAGCTGCCGTGGTGCGGGCGCTACGGACCCCTAGCACTCATGGTAGCTCTGGCGTTACTATAGGAACCTCGAGCCGAACATTTGAGCCCCTACCTGATAGGGAGTTGTTCGGTTTGGGTTGGACTCGAGCGGGCAGTGGTTCCGATACCCGTGGGAAATTGGGTACGTCTCCAGACGGGGTTGAGGGGAGCCATATATTCCCGCGTACTAGCAACATATCTAGTAAAGTCTGTTTACCCAACGTGTGTGCAGTTCCCAGTCAAAGGGACCTCAAAAGACGGGACCCTCCCCTCCACTAATGACCGTCATAAATCTATCTTCACACTTCAGAAATGGAACACTGACGTTGGGGACCAATAGCCGCCCCCATTTGTTGAAAATGACAGTTGCATGTCTACTCCGCGTGGAAATGCCTGATTTAAAAGGGTTATCGTGATAGGATAAATAATGTAATTTTATTACTCAGTTGCCAAATTTCCAACTTCCAGTTGTTCTGTTTCATTAGGTGCAAGACGGTGATGTTAAAATGTTGCAACATTGTAGAAAGGACCGTCAGGAGGAGGGTCCATGTTGTAAAACGATTATGAGGGGTTGTCAAAGAAAGCGGCCGCCCTGCACTTGCGTTGGATAGACAGACTTTAGAAGGTGTGCTAGATCACCAGGTCATATCGGTAGCCTTACCATTTTGGTGTTGGCGCGCGTAAGTAGCGTATCCACTTCCATCCCGTCTTGAGTCCACAGGACCAGATGGGCGTCTTGTTAGTCTTTAGGAAAGCCCCTATGGAAAGCCCCACGGAGGGGCTGGGCCCCTTTCGGGACAGCTCGGTAACTCCCTGGTCGAAGGAAGTCCGTGTCCTTGGTCTTACGGGTCCAGGACTAATGGGAGAAGATCCTCTGGCATGAATTGAATATATCTGAAGTTAATAAGACTACGATTGACAAGATTTTGGCCGAACATTTGCATTATCGCAAGGTATGTGCGAGGTCGGTCCCCAAAATGCTCACCGAATGGGACATCCTCACCTATCCCTCCTACATTCCAGACTTAGCACCTAGTGATTATCATCTGTTTCCTGAGTTGGAATCACACCTGGGTGGAACACATTTCCAGACCGCCGATGATATGAAAAACGAGGTTGCAACTGCGCAACTTGGCGGGAGAGTGCTATGACAAGGGTATACAAAAACTGCCAAAGCGCATGGAAAAAAGCATCGATCGCAATGGTAATTACGTTGAAAAATACCTGTAATTTCCTCCTTTCCATCAATGTAACATTCATTGACAATAAACATGTTTTATATATTAAATAAAATTAGAGACCTTATTTTACGGACACGCCTTGTATATAAAACAGAATAATACTGCAGATTAAAGCAGTAGATTATGGTCAGTAGAACAATAACCTCAATTATCACGACAGAGATGTAAACCGGACACAACTTAATTGCATTTGATAAATGCTCTCAATCACCGTAACACGTTCAGATGTTTTACTTCAGTTCTTTAATAATTCTTACTTTCTATAAGTTATTTCAGCAGCAAAGATTTACTTAATTAGAAATGCGAATAACATATCAACAAGAATTACTGTAATTGGCAGTTAACCTCGATTGTTTACGAATCAATTTACATTGTAAACCACATTGCATGTAATACCAATAAATTGCATTACTATATCACGCCAGCCATTAGGAGCAATCATAAATAATCATATTATCGTCAGACGATCAGTGTGCGTTGTCATATCTCTACTCTCGTCAATACAGCGAGTGTTAATGCCACAATTAATGCTACTACAACATGAAATAATGTGTTGATTAAATAAATACGTTTATTTTAATTTACTATTTGTTTATTATTGGCAGGGTAAATATTGTATTCCGTACAATACACGTTTGAGGTACAGCTTCTTTGGAAGTAAAGTGAATGTGTTGCAGCCACATGCTTTTCCCTACCCATATCGTTTCGAAAGCTTATTTTTTGTTTTAATTTTCTTCCTGTTAATCCAGATAAATATTTGCAGACACATTTTCGTTACACGTCTTGTAGGTACAAAGAATACCGAACAATGTTATATGTTTACTTCATTCTGGCCTTAAAATTCCATAACATCCTGAGAAACAGTTAATTGAAACATAACTTCAAAGATGATAAAATCGTACTGAAATACTCAAGCAATTAGAAACGCGAATACTTCGGAAATAGCTAATGGCACAAAAAAGGTTATTTGAAATAAACTGTATATTTTAAAGAAAACTAACTCTTTTGGCAGTAGGTTCTTGTATATCGCTTATGGTGTACTCTGGCTATCAAATGTTTTCCAATGGACGACAAGATTGTAGGGGAAAGGAGAGAAGAACTTTCTTATGAATTATGTGTTTCAAATGGGAAGGGTTCTGGAGTCCAGCTAATCAGATGCCGTATCACACTCAGCGTTGCCAGGTTGTTACCCCACTCCTTTATATTTCCCTCTTTCTCGCACACACATACAACATGCAGGTCTCCTTGGCGCAGACGTAAGGGTAAGCAAATTATATTTTACAAACCTTTACAATGATGCAGTTGCCAAAATCAAAATTGGAAAAAGCATTTTCGTAAATTATGTTTATCTTTAAATACTATAACTATAATTATAGTTTATGAATTACCTGTTTTTCTATTCCAATGAAACTGCCAGTGGCTCATCCATATCGATGTCAAAGTCACTTCCGTTAAGAGATAATTCGTCATTGTCACTGTCTTCATCGTCTGAGTCTTGCAAATTTATGATTATAGGTTCCAAAATCTCGTCACACGCCATTTCTTTCTTAAAATCGCCTTCTTGAAGGTTTTCTGCATGCCTTACGCAGTTTTCCCATGTGTTACCTCGTCAATTTATTCGTGAACAAGTCGTTTAACGTTCGTCAGTTTAAAAGTATTATTTCTGTTTGCAACCCCTCTTTTTATTTGAGCCCACACCAACTCAAATGGATTATATTGGCAGTGGTAAGGTGGGAGGTATTACCTCATGTCCCATTTCAATTGCAAGTTGATCCTGCTGATACACTTTTTCCGTGTTTTTAAACGGAAGTACTCTTTGCAATAACTCATTTTTAGTTTCTGTTTCCAAAATTTTTTTGAAGAACGTATACACCTTAAAACAATACTCCGAGCCTGATGTCGCAATATCTGCCTTTTTGACTCGCCACTAAATTCACCGCAAGAAGCCATTGCAGTATTCAAGTCTTACTCTACTGTTGTGTAAAGAACAACTGAATGATATTGATCTGAACTCTCCAGAGTAAATAAATACTTCTTATCCAGCATTCATTCATAAACATAAGCATACAGCATTCCACAGGCTAACAGGAAATGAAGTGTTTGCTATTTCTGGAATTTAACACTTTGACTTATTCACAGTAATTCTTTTATTACGTCATATGAGTAGTTTAAATTTCAGTTCTGAGTAACTAAAACTATATGTTCATATATACACACAAACCACTTTGAACTCCCTAGAGTAAATAGAGATTACGAGCCATTCATAAACAAAGATATAATGTGATCAGACACGTTCTGCCAGGGCAGCAGGAAATTTATTGTTTCCTCTCGCTCGAATTGCTTATTGAAAGTAATTCTTTTATCACGTCATGTCAAACATCTACGTTTCAGTTCTGAGTAATTACAAATATACGTATACACATACATGCCAACCAATAATGATATTCATAGAATGCTTACGTCGCGATTTATTGTTATAATACAGGGAATGGTGGTTTATTTATTTGTATTAGAAAAACTATTTTAGCTAAAAATATGGGGTTTTCATGGTTATGTTAGATACATTACTCTCTACCTTCCACGTGGATCAGTTTCGGCGAAATCTTATTTTTGTCTTAGCGCGAGTAGTAGTTCATACAGATTGATCAGGTTGGCGCTCCTCACACACCACTTAGCGGGAATGCAATATGACAACACCGCAGGGCTCCGATTGGTTGCTGACCTAGTAGCGCTCAAGGACAAACACCTTCCCATTTGAAACACGTAATACTCATTCAGCCGACATACAGCCCCAAACCATAACATGTCCCATTCTATGTTTTATTGTTGCCTGCATATTTCTTTCTTCAAATTCTTTATTGGGCTGTTTCCAAACTATAATTCGCCCATCTGAGCCAGAAATGTGGAATTTTGACTCATCGCAGAAAACTACTGTTTTCCACCAGTCCATATCTGCTGAGGTGCTCCTTTGTCGTTAACGGTACTTTACTTCATTTTCAACAACTGTGCTATTTGTCGACACATTTTCCCTTTTCATGATGGAATATTACTAATTTCCGTTGCTCAAATGAATGTTGGCGTCTGCTTTGTGCGAGAGTAAGGCACTGACTGGGACCTCCCCGCACAGCACATAACAGGTATAAAGCGTGCCTTAAGTTGCCAACCAGACCCTTGTCCGAAAAATATTGACGAGCAAATTTTCGTATCTCAACAAATTAACAGATATTGGGCATTTTTAAAATACGAGAGCTGTTCAATAAAGAATGATCACAATTTTTTTTGACAGTGTACCTTTACTCATCCTCATAATTTTGATGGTCCTTCTCAAAATAGTCTCCCCTGAATGCGATGCACTTGTCCAAGCGTTTCTGCCAGTCTTTAAAGACATGCTGGAAACCATTTTTGTTAGAGATCCTTCAAAATCACCTCCGCAGTCTTCACCACTGCTTCTGATGATGGATAATGCCTCCCATGAAGGCGTTTCTTCAAGTTAGAGAATAGAAAAAAGGTACATGGGGCTAAATCCGGACTATAGTATCGTGGTGCAGCATCCAACAAACTTCACAGAAATGTGATCTTTTGCGCCTGATATGGACTTGCAATATCTTCAGGACATTCCTGTAGTATTGTCCAGTTACTGATGTGTGTACAGGTACAACATGCTGATAAACCATTACATGAATATCAAAGAATGAGATGACCATAACTTTCCCAGCAGAAGCAACCACTTTTGCTTTCTGGGAGTTGGTGATGAAGGAGATTTCCACACTGAGCTTTGCTGTTTGCTCTCAGGATCAAAATAATGTAGCCAAGTTTCATAAGCAGTGATTACGTTTGAAAGAAACTCCGGATCTTCCTCTAACATCAACGTTAACGGCATATTACCTCCATTGCAGCGGTAGGCGATACTGAACATGTCTGAACTTGCCTGGTTCTCACAGGCGGGAACCAGGAGTACCAACAATGAAACTACTACGGCGTGTTTGTTTCACATTAAGCTAACAGAATATAATAAGATTGAATTTTAGTGTGAAAAATTATGACCGTGAAAAAATTATGATCATTCTTTATTGAACAGCCCTCGTCACAAGTGCATTACTGCGGTACCTAGGAAGCTCATAGATTTAAGAGTTTAGCAATTTTGAATTGTTTACCAACTTTTCCTTTTAAAACAAGCATTTTTCATGTACGGAACACCTTGTTCGAAAAATTATGGCTGTCACTGTAGGCTGTTAGAAGAACTAATAAGCAACCATCCACACAAGCACATCATCAGCTATTCAGCCTATGCTCTGTTCGCTGTAAGAATAAAGTAAATGTCTAAGAAGCACGTGGCGGAAATGAATCGCATTGGCTAGTGCGCTTTAATACTCCTGTATTCTTCCACAATATAGTTCAGCGGTTTAATAAACTTCTTGCTTTACCTGCTTTCAATAAACCCTTCAACTTGTTGTAATATAGAATTAACATTATAAAGTAATTACAGTAAGAACAACGACTTTGAATAGTTAAAAAATGCACTGGTTGAGAAACAACAACGATGGCGGTTAAACTCCGGTGAGGTATTGCTGTTTAGGTGCGCATGCGCAGATGTTGCTTATAACCATTACGTACTGAAAGGCGGGGCTCATTGCGGAATGCGGAGTAATACTTCTTTATTCTAACGGCGAACTGATTATGATAAACACATCCGTGGAACAGAATTCATAATTTTCTCTCTTGATAGGTTATTTGTTGAGCCTTCTAATATTTAAATGGTGATATTTTAATTATAGATCAATGTCATTTCATTGTTCTACAACACATCAAAATAGTTATTGCATTCATGGATAACAAAGATACTGTGTTTTGACATATTAGCATGACAAAGCGTATATTGATTGACTACATCTGTAGTCAAGTGATCAGCGCTTTGGCTTTTCAGCCCTAAGGTCCTAGGTCGATTCTCAGTTGGAGCATAATGTGTTGAATAGTATTCCAGAAGTGTATTTCTCCCTGAGCAAGCATGGTTTAGCTAAAATATTAGCATCATCTATTTCTTAAGTTCTAAGACTTATGATCATTTTTTTGATGGGGAAAACAGGAATAAAGGTATAGGAAAAACCAACAACAGGGTATGTGGGTATCTGGGCAGGAAGAAGGTTGGGGCATGGGAGGGATGTTGTTCTGATGTGATTCTATTTATTGGGGCCTGTGGTGCTATTTTAGTTTGGGCTGTTGAGGCGAAGTTGATGGCCGGTACCGCCGAAGCAACCCAGCTATTCGTGGGTGGAAACTAGGGTTTGCGGAAAATCCGCTTGTGGTGATCAGGTAGCAGCCATGATCCGGAGGACCCTGACTGCGACCTGTGAACTGTGGTGACTATTGAATTTTAACTTTGGCATAATGTGCAACCGCCAGGGCCGCAGTTGTCGGGGCTGCAACCGATGCCTTCAAGGGCTCGGTTTCGTGGAGGGTTGCGGCGAGGCAGGTCCTGTGGCGGCGGCGTCCAATGGGCGCGAGAGTCTCTGCGAGGCTGGGCGTGTGGAGGCGGTGCTCCGTTGTCTCCAGCGATCAATGCTGGAAATGTCTTAAAATACTGTCACATTGGGATTGCAGAGGAGTTGGGTCGGACAATTGAGTCGCCAGTACTGTTGACAATGGGAGCCCAGAGAGACAGGTCTTCCATGGGGGTGGTCACTACCTGACGTCAGGAAGCCAGAATCGAGTCGCACAGCTACCGTTCGAGACCGTTCTGGAATGTAATTCGAGAACATTCGAGTGTTGGAATGATGTCCTGCGCACGGCAGGACTATATAAAAACTATTGCGAGGCCTGCTGAAGTAGAGACTTGTCTGCGTGTGTGGCTCCGTGCTGAAGAGTCGGCGCAGTGAAGCAGTGGGCGAGTCAGTCGAGTTCTGTGAGTCGACAGAGCAGTGCAGAGAAGTTTGGTACATTCCAAGGCAGTTTACGAGTCACTAAGTGCAGCTCCGTGGTGAGGAACCGGTGGAGAGAGGGTCGGAGCTACTGTGTTCAGAGTCGGCGTGTATCTCCGTGTGAGAGGTAAATCTTTGTGTACGTCAGACTTCCCATAGGGGAGGGGATCCGTCCTCTTCAGCTGCTGTGGTGTGAGCGTTGCGGACTTCTAGCACTCGTGGTACCTCAAACGTTACTAAGAGGAACCTCGGGTCGAATAGCCGAGCCGCTCCCGTATGGGAGTTGTTCGGATTGGGATGGACTCGAGGAGGCAGCGTGTTCCCGATACCCGTGGGAGATCGGGTACCTCCGGCGAGGCTTCAGCCGCCCGGAGGGGCAGAGGGTTGTTTAAAATGTCCCACGTACTAGGCTGTATAGCTAGTAGAAGGTGTGCTAGATCACCAGGCGGCCCCACCGAAGATATTCGGTAGTCTTCTCTGCGGGGTTGACGCGCGTAAGTGGCGTATCCACTTCCATCCCGTCTTGACGTTGTTGTCGATGGGGCAGGTTTAGACTCAAGGTATTGTCCCATGGAAAGAGCCCCGCAGTTTTCCATCGCTCCCGGGGTGATAGTCGCCGGAATCTTCAGACTTTCGAGTAGAGCTCGCAATGACATGTACGTTAGACTACTATCAGCATAAGTTGGTGTGTGCAACAGATAAAAATAGATATGTTGAAATTGTGTATTTGTATAAAAAAGGTGTCCGTCATTACGCCAACAATTTTAGATGTCAATAAAAGAGTTGGAGGCGAACTTTCGCTTGTTAGCCGTTTTTGCCACAATATGTTGTGTTGGTATATTATCTAATTAATGCATCTAACCACAAGACGGTAACACAATATGCAAAGCATGTCATTATTTGGGAAGGCCGATCACGCTCACCGTTATGGATGCACTTGCTGTGGCAGGCGTTTAATAAGCCAAAGGTCGCAGGTTCCAGTCACATTGGACGTGAGTGGCTTGCAAATACAGATCACGAGTAATGCTAACGATATTGTCATGGAGTTCCGCCATTAGTTGTGCCAGCGTTCAGTCTTGATTTATGCTAGCCACAATGGTCTCCGGCTTCTCTTCTAATGAAATACTACATGATGCTCTGTCCATGGGATAAACTGATTGATTACTTCTGTCTCACCTTCGTTTGTTAAGCGCGTAAACTGTCTTGTTCAACTATTTCACTCATATGACGTGTGCAAATTTCAATAAAGTAAAATCAATAAAAATGCTGTTACACATTTATTAATATAAATAATAAAATTATATGGTACATAATGTGATTGAGGGTGTTGATAATTATTATATATTTTATTACACTTACAATATTGAGCCCAGCAAGAATAGTAATAAACAAAGCTCTGATGTGTGCAGTTATGATTTTCTCTACTCATTTTTGTATAGTGTGAACCATTTCAATAGGCCATAACTTTTGAACCAATAATAGGACACACGTGCAACGTTGGGGGAATATAATACACAATTGGGAGATTATATTACATTATTTACATCTCAGAGAAAATGTTGGAAGTGTCCTCCACCAGCAACTGTGGATCGTTGGTCCTATTTTCTTTAATACGACTGTAGACACTGAAGTTTATATGGAAATCTTCAAGACATTTGTGGAACAGCTGGATGATATCGAATTGAGAGAAGGTTCACTTTCTTCTCTGGCAGCCAGCCAGGTGAAAAGATGATTAGATATCAACGTTTCGGGAGTGTACATCTCTCCCATTTCGGGAGACGACCATCTTGGCAATATGCAACAGTTACTGGGAGCGGAGAATTAAGGAGGCTTTGGCGATTTCCTCTGAAAGGAGCACGCTTAATCGTGATGTTGGATTTCAGTTCAGCTCCTCTTGGAAACCGGCCTTAAAATGGAAATCCGTCGAATTAAGAAACAAAGATCAATACAGCTTGATAATCAAGATAAGTAGTTACGTTTCTTTGACACAATTTTCTATACTCACGCCATCTCCTGACCTGTCATTTAATTTACTGAAAACAGTCCTTTGTTCAGTAATGCGAATTTTGATAGTGTTTTGCCTTTGTTTATATTTGTGTTATATCCAGTATTTCTTTGGTGGTTATAACATGTTATAAATATCCTGATGATGGGAGAGATGTACACTTCCGAAACGTTGATATCTAATCGTCTCTGCACCTGGCTGGCTGCCCGAGAAGAAAGTGAGCGTATTCGTCGCCAGGAAAGCTTCAGGTCTTATTTTGAGAGAAGGTTATTTCCAACAAGATGGAGCAACGTGCCATACATCTAATGACACCATGGAACTTGTAACCACTTTCTTTGTTAATCGAATAATCTCAAAAGGTCTGTGGCCCCCCAGATCCTGTGACCTAACTTCACCGAATTTTTTCTTGTGGGGGTATATACAAATAGAGTGTACAAATATAGGACCACGGAAATTAATGTTCTCAAGGAATCCATTCGAACCGAAATAGGTAACATTGGCGAGGATAGTCTCCGTAAAACTTGAGAGAATATGGTGAGACGAGTGCAAACATGTGGAGGACACTTCCAACATTTTCTCTGAGACGTAAATAGTATAATGTAATCTCCCAATTGTGTACTATACTCTTCCAAAGTTGTACGTGTGTCTTAGTATTGGTTCAAAAGTTACGGCCTGTTGAAATGGTTCAGGTTTATATGGATCACACTATATAAGCAATACTTACTATCTACTTCATTATTAAATGGAAATAAACATTTCTAAAAATGGAATTATTACAGATGGAAATAGAATACGATAGCCTTAGGCGATGGACACCGCGCGGGATGGCTCAATAGGTTTACTCTGTGGCCCGCATTCGGAAGGCCTGGGTTCGATTCCCATAGCCCACCTACCTGGCCCATGAGTTTTTTTCGGGTATTTGCCCGGGTTGCCAGGCGAATGCTGGGTAGGTTAATTACGAGGGTCGGCTGGTAAGTTGCGGGCCTCACATGTAGATGGCGCCACTAGGCCAGTTTGACGGATAGCATCATACAGTTTAACTCTAGACTATCTTGTATCCATAGTTAGAGGTCAATAGCTTGTTTAATTTTTCAATGACAGCATTTTAAAGAAAACAAGAGTAGTGGTTTCACGAAAATTGAGGATTTTTAAACTCGAGCAAGTATTAAATACTTCCATTTGAAAGGCTTAACGCCTAAAGAAATCAAGGAGGAAATGGACAGTTCATAAAAAGACTCTGCCCCTACATATACAATGATTAAAAGGTGGGTTGTAGAGTTTAAACTGGGACGTACGAGTACTAGTAATGAACCTCGCTCTGGACGCCCTGTAGAAGTCATAACTCCATAGATCATTGAGAAAAATCCATCGTTTACTAATGGGAGACCGCAGATTAAAGTTGTTTGAGACAGCAGAGGCTTTACACATATAAAAAGAACCCGCAATGTTTTGGACTTTCACAAGGTATGTGCAAATAGGTGCCGGGTTTGTTGAACGCCTGATTAAAATGGCAAAGAAGAGCTCTACCGTAAAACTCCAAGTGAATTTTTGAGACGGCTTATTACCAAGGATGAAACTTGGATACATCACTACACTCCAGAAAGTAAATCACAGAGAAAACAGTGGATTGCGCCCGGTGAATCAACTCCAAGAAAGGCAAAGTCAATTTTGTCAGCTAACAAGATTATGGCGAGTGTTTTCTGGGATGCACAGGGAATTGTTTTTATTGATTACTTGGAAAAGGGTAAAAGTATCACTAGTGACTATTACGCAAGCTTACTGCAACGTTTGAGTGATGAGCTGAAAAGAAAAATACCTAATTTGGCAAAGAAAAATTCTTGTTTCTTCACGAAAGTGCTTCGGCCCATCGTTCAGTCATTGCAATGGGACAAATGTGCGAATTAAAGTTCGAATTGCTTGGACATCCACCCTATTCACCAGATCTAGCACCCAGTGACTACCCCCTGATCCCGAACCTCCAAAAATGTCTTGGAGCATGAAGATATCACAGCAACGAGGTCATTGATGCGGTAAATAGCTTTTTTGAGGACTACATAAATCACGCTACAGAGATAGTTCAATTAAATTAGAGCACCAATACGACAAATGTGTTAGCCTTTCTGAAGATTATGTTGAAAAATTAAGAAGAAAAAAATATTAAAATGTTTTTCTTATGAGGCCCGGGACATATCAGCCGATCCTCGTACATCCCCAGAATTTACTATCCCTCTATTTCATTTCCATCGTCCCCCATCTAGTGACCTCTTTCAGAGTAGAAGTGTCGGGGGAGTCTCGGCGGTGCATGGCAGGTCGATGTGCTCTGAGTGAACGACTTCCTCCTCCGATAGGTCCGTTGCCGGTCTGGGATTGCTTCGGGACACAGTAGATGGGATTGTGCGTTGCTCTGCCCTACCAAGGGAAATTTGCATCTAAGTAAAAATGTAGGGACTCTGCCCTCTGTACTGTAGTGGCACTGTAGTCGCATTTTTCAAAAATGTTCTATGTGAAGAGTAGTGTGAGGTGGGGGAAATTTCTTGAAAAATCTTCGTGGTGGATCCTTGGAGCATTACAACACCAACTTTGGTATTTATCGAACTTTTCGTTTGAATAACGCTGTACACAGACAATCCTCTCCCTTTTTAAATTTATGTCCTCCAACGTTAAGTTATATCAGACTATGAATGCATTAAATGATGATCAAGTGAGCCCAGGGTGTATAGAACTTAGATTTACCTGGCATTTATCTTTTAGGATAAGGGAAAGCTAGAGAAAAAATATTATCCAGAGAATTCACCCTGACCGAGATTCAAACTAGGGATGTCTTGAACGTGAGGTAGACACGTTACCACCTATGCCAGAGGAAGACAGCTTCGAGAGTTGTGACGCCTTTCAGCCGGGGACGAGGCCTGCAGTGCAATTTGAGGGTTCAGTTAGGTGTACGCACTCGATGACAACGATATAGCTGCCACGTACCTAATGGAACTGTTAAATTTTCAGTGTGACGATTTATTGAAAGATAAATATACATACAAGAAAGACTAGGCTGATTTTTGCAAGAATGTCCCCCAAACCAGATTTCCGAGGTTGTATTCACTTGCCGCACGGACATTGTGTATGTTTGGCTCGACATATGTGTGCGAAGGACTTTTTTTTTGTTATGAAATTAGCTAAGTCCAAACCCCGAAGTACCTTGTCGGATCACAATCTACCATGAAGTCTTCGATTACAAATTTCCCAGATATTACGTTCTGACATTGATAAACTAGTTAAAGAAAAACGAAACAGAAAGTGTCGGAAAATGTCCACGTATTTTTGTTCAGAATGGGTCTCTTCTAATTTGCAGAGAAAATTAATTGATGTTTTATTTTATTTACTTTATAACATGCCTGTCAGATAAACTACGCGTGGAAGTTTTATATATTTTCTCGTAGCCCAGAGCCCTAATGTAATTGTTTATAAACTGTGACCTGTTGTGTAATTAAAGCAGTCAGCATTAATATTACATATTATTAATACCCGATACGTTTCCTGTCTTTCCTACGCTGTCGGTACCCCAACACATCAGTTTCCTTCCTCTTGGACAGCAGAGCTAACGGAGGTGACGTCACACCACCACTACCTGTCATCCTCTGACCTATGCTATAAGAGGCAGGCGCACCCGCGCGCGCGCCTCCACCTGCACCGCTCCCCCTAGATGCCACTACTGCCGGAACCGATGCCTCACCACCGAATGCAGAAGGCATGACCTCCGCCGCCGACGAAGATACTGCGCCACCTGTAATGGCCTAGGCCATTTTACAGGCCAGGTGCAGTGGCCACGCTACCCCAGACAGCGCAGCACACCTACCAGGGAGGAAGGCTATCCACACCCAACAGCCACGGCGGCCCCCACCGCAGCCAAACCTGCCTCCGATACCGGAGAAGGCCTGAGGGAAGCCCTCCAGGATCTCCGGAGAGAGCTGCAGGACTTTGGGGCCCGTCTTGCCTCACTTGAGGCAACTCTCGCAGCTACTCAACCTTCCAGGGAGGATATCCACGATCTACATTCCGAGGTCCTAAACATAGCTCCACGCCTGGGGCTACTGGAAGAAATCATCACTACAAGCAACGCAGGACTCCACACAGAACAACGCGACCAATTCACACAGATTACAGCAACTGCCCAACGTTCCGCCGACAACACAAAAGAAGTTCAGGACCGACTCGACATATTACAGCAACAGATTCAGCAGCTCTGCAATAGTGACCAGACATCCTCCGTGGAGCGCATCCTTGCGCACCTAGAGGAGAACCACGCACACACGCACGCCATACTGCAGGAACTCAACAACTCCATCATAAGCCGCACCACTAATCTCCAGGACTCCGTGCATCAGGCCTTCACCAGGACCGAGACATCGCAGCTCGACTTAATGCACATGCTGAAACGCCTTGCCCAGAAGCAAGTGGACATTCAGATCGCAGTTGTCCAAATCGATCCTGAATCACGACGCGAACACGACACACAAGTACTCAGAATCCTAGACCTAATACAGACTTCAATAATGCAACTGACCGACCCCACCGACCAGACACCACGTCTGCGACGTCGACAATTCCCAGACAAGCACACTTGGTGTGCACTGATACATGCTTAAATAAAGAACGTAAACCCTCCATCAACCCCTCCCTTTAAAGTCGGCGATCCATCCAGGACCTCTGGCCATGGCTGGACCCCCGGACACCTTCTCCCATTTTGATTTGCACGTGCCCTTCAGGCACCTGCGCCCCAACACTGATAATACGGGGGTGCTTCCGTGGAACCCCAACACCTTTCTCTCCCTTTATTCCCTCCCAAGCCTCGCCTTAAAAAAAAAGCGCACGCACACATACACAAACACACGCGCGCGCATTTTTCTAAAATTAATTATTTGTGTTCAATATAAGTACTTCCTGTAAAATACATGAAAGTTTTGGATGGAAAGTAATACTTCTTCTACTTGCTGTGAATACGCCTTAGAGCTATCAATTATTACTTTTTGAGTTCGCTTTAAAACAATGCGTAAGTTCAACTTTAGTTGGGAGTAAGAAATCAATAAGACAGTGGATTGACTGAAAGGCGCTCGCGTGTAATTATCCGTCAAAATTATTCTTCCAAATGCAATTAAGTAACCCCTTGCGTTTATAACGGCACTCGTCAAGGCTTCAAGCGTTACCATTTATCTTGTTGAAAGGGAAAGTTCAAGAGATGAAGGTCAAGGTTTCTGTGGTAGTCGGCCAAGGTGAACACTGCTGCACCTCGGAGAGTCCAAGGTTCTAAGCACAGTCACCTGTTTCATATATAATCACTGACCTACCTTCAAGATGCTATATTGTCTTCGTTCTACACGGTAAGGGAGAGCGCAACTTAAAAGGCTGATATTGTATTTTCTGTTATTCATATTAAATTTTGTATTGTTTGAAATTACACAAAATACGTGAATAATTATTGTTATTGTTCCTCTGTGATGGTTTATTTCTTTATTTCTCTGATCACGAGTAAATGTATTATTTCAGCACATTTAAACTTTCACTAAATCTTCAAATAAGTACATCTACATTCTCCTCTTGTAAATTGAGTATACCTGACTGTCTTCCAGAGTGTGATTAATTCGTAAGAAAGAAGACTCCCAAGATATCCGAGCCAGTTTCAATTCTATATCGAAAGAAAATTCAAGATTTGTTTTTTTTTTTTTAAATTAACATCTTCCAGATGATGAATGCAATGGGTGAAATGATGCTCAAATGAGTCCAAGGTCTATAGAGCTTAGATTTACCCAACATTCATCTTCTAGGATAAGGAAACCTCACCCTGGTCACCTGATAACACACCTATTGATGGGACATTGTACACGGTGTTCATTCTTATTTGTGGTTTTACTGTGCAAAATTTGACGTCATCAGTAGCATTGTTGATGGAGCGAGTTTATGTACGATACCCCTAGCGGCTTGCGATCGTACTTGATGTGCTGACAGCAGCTTTGAGGCCTCCCTGTACCGGCAGGTAAATATACAATTTGAGAGGTGCGTCTGCCCGTGTAATATTAATTGTGCATAATTTCTCCTGGTGCGTAGATACGATAGCTGGTAATTTGTTTTAATGAATGTGAACACTATAAATGAAGAATAAATACAAAGAATATCTTGCAATTTGGTGTTTTTCTGTGAACATATATAACTTAATATAATTTAATAAAGAAATGCCAATTAATAACAGTATTAGTTTCAAAATATTTTAGTAAAGAAAGATATTTTTTTTTGTCCTTTCAACAGGACATGTCACATTGTCACAAGTGACTGTTTAATTTAAATAATATGTTAGATTATCTTTTGGCAAGTTTTGTGTGTGATATCACATCACGTGATGTCTCCCTCCCTCTTATTAATAGTAAAGTTTGTGCAAGCTGGTTTCTTTCTTTCTTTCTCTTTCTCTCTCTCTCTCTCTCTCTCTCTCTCTCTCTCTCTCTCTCTCTCTCTCTCTCTCTCTCTCTCTCTCTCTCTGTAACTGTCGTCCATAACGGACGTGTGTACCCTCAGCGGATAAGGGGCAGGTAACCGGCCGGTGCAGCCAACTATGTATCTTTCTTTATACCTATAGTAAACCTTTTCTTGTCTAAAATTGTAGTTTTTGATATGTTATTTAATTACACCTGATAGAGAGCCCAAACCTCCTCGCAAAGCACGTGACTTCCACCTAATGAGCAATCCCCCGTGTACGATCTGGCCATGTGCTAATTATCCATTACCATCAATCCAATATCGAACGATGAATGAATAAATTTATGAATGGGATGGGTGATATGATGCTCAAATTAGTCCAGGGTCTCTAGAACTCGGTGTTACCCGACATTTGTCTTCGTAGGATAACAGAAAACCATAGAAAAAGCCTTATCCAGGTAACTTAAGCGAGATTCGAACGCACAACATCTTGAGTGTGAGTCACACACGCTACCTCACATCACGGAGGCACACAAGAAACAAATTATTTATATAATATAAATATAATATTTATTAATTATTAATATAATATTTATTACTTCTAGATTGGGACGAAACACTTTATAGCGTCCAGTGTACCTCTTTTTGCGAGTAACTGATCCTATATCTTGGAAATGTTTGATGCACCTATTGGTTTTAAAAGACATAAGGGTACCAACATTAATAGACATTTTAATTAAGCGTAAGAACGACAAAAAGTTTATATCGTATACTGATAAAACGTAAGACGTTTATGTTGCAAACAAAAGTATGTCAATTTGTCGGTACTTGGACACTTTTGACAACATTACCTACGCTCCAAGGGACTTGTCTGAGTGCTGGATAGCATTGCATAAACTCCTCTATATGGTGGTTATGATGTAGCCAAGTTTCATCAGCAGTGATTACGTTTGAAAGAAACTCCGGATCTTCCTCTAACATCAACTGTAACTGCATGCAGACCTGCATGCGAATGCCCTTTTGTTCGGGAATCAACAATCTTGGAACCCATCGCGCACAAACACGTCTCATGTGTAATGTTTCTGTCACCAATGTGTGGGTGACACCCAATGAAATGTTCAGTATTTCAGAAAGTGATCTTAAGATAATTCGTCGATCCTCTCTCACAATGGCAGCAGCAGTGTTGATGTTATTTTCCGTAAGAGCAGTAACTGGAGCACCGGGTCCACCTCCCTTTGAAATTGATTGTCTCCCCTCCTTAAACATTATAAACCACCTTCGAGCTGTGCTGTAGGGAATAACAGATGCTCCTTAGGCCTCCTGTAACATTGTATAGGCCTCAACTGAAGTTTTGTTAGTGAGTGAGTGTGTGGTGTTTTAGGGCCCGTCGACAACTAGGTCATTTGGGCCCGAAGTTAACACTAAGAGCTAAAAGCCACACAAACTAAGCTGAAAGGTAAAATAAAATAAAAACACTCAACTGTTAAAAGTACATCCAAAGATTTAAAAAAAAAAAAAAAACAATCACCGGACTAATAATTTAAAATCTCTAAATTTAACAAAGATAAAATGCAAGTCGGACTTGTTTATTAAAACCTATTTCAGCAACAAACCACAGTCCCTTAACCACGGCCACTGGGTCGTCCCCTAAAACACCATGCAAGTTAATCCCCAAGCCCAAAGACTGGCAAACAGGAGCGTACAGCGGGCAATCGAGCAATACATGCCGCACAGTGAGGCGTACTGCACACAGGGGCCGGTTCCCCTCTTAACAAATGACCATGAGTCGCTCGTGTGTGCCCAATTCTCAGCCGGGTGAGTATCACCTCGGCCCGCCGGTTATCCCTGCAGGAAGTTGGCCAGGGTTGTACGCTCTCCTTTATCGCCCGGAGTTGTGTGCCTTCCAAAGTTGTCCAGGAGTGCTGCCAAGCAGATAGGAGTTGGCGACGGAAAAAACGTTGCACATCCTGGTATGGCACCGTAGTTGTTGAACTCCGGGGCAAACGGCAAGTGGACTTAGCAGCTGCGTCCGCCTCCTCGTTCCCGGAAATGCCTACATGGCCTGGGGTCCAAGTAAAAACAAAATGGTATCCGCGACTGGGCATTTGCGAGATGAGGACCTGTACTTTTAAAACAAGGGCGTGAGCGGCAATGTGCTGTTGCAAAGCCTGAAGAGCACTTAGAGAGTCAGTGCAGACAATAAAACAGCCAGGGGATAACTTGCAAATAAAAAGGAGCAAATAGAAGATGGCATACAGCTCTGCAGAGAAAACCGAAGTGGAGTCCAGAAGGCGAAATTTATGAGCCCCACCGTTAATGAAGAACGCGCAACCCGTAGTGCTACCTAACTGGGAACTGTCTGTAAAGACCGGAACATAGTTAGGGTAACGGCCCAATAGTTCGGCAAAAAGTTCTTGAAACACCGAATGTGTAGTAGCGAGTCTAGAGTTGGTCGAAAGAGCGAGATCGAACCGCGCACGCTGGAGCTGCCATGCAGGATAAGGGCTCATGGACGACCTCTCCACGCGAGGCATTCGGAGGCCATGCGAATGTAGGAAATCTCGAAATCTTATGCATTTCAAAGCCGCATATTGTTCCTTGCGTGTTACCTCTATCGCAGTGGTAGGCGATACTGAACATGTCTGATCTTGCCTGGTTCTCACAGGCGGGAACCAGGAGTACCAACAATGAAACTACTACGGCGTGTTTGTTTCACGTTAAGATGACAGAATATAATAAGATTGAATTTTAGTGCAAAGAAATTATGACTGTAAAAAATTATGATCATTCTTTATTGAACAGCCCTCGTAACTTGAACGCACCTCATATATACTGGCTGGCCCCGTAGCTCAGTAGGTAGAGCTCCAGCATGCCGTGCTAGGGGCACCGACTTCGATTCCCGGCGGTGAGGGTGGGGATTTTTCTCCGTCCTAGATAATTCCTAATCTTCATTAGTCTTGAGGTATGAATGAGAGTGCGAATGTGTGCGTGATCTAATGAAAAAAAAAAAAAAAAAAAAAAAAAAAAACCGAAGGAATACGAGTTAACACCTTCGATATGTTCCAAAGCGGAACGGCCGCCGATATGACTATTGGAGTTAAAGGTCAAATAAAAAAAGTTATATACTAAGCAATACAGAAGATGCATTAAATATGAACTATGAGAAGCAAGTGGGAGGAGCAGTGCGGACAGGTGCCGGAAGATATTGATAATAAATTCAGAGTAAAGAAGCCTGCATAATTGCTGTTCAGTACTATAATTAGTTTGCTTATCTGATTTAGGCACGTTACGGTCTGTGAGAACAATTTATTGCTGCGAGTGTTTACTTTAACGGCTCTTCTTGAACTCTAACTTTTGTCTTGTATGGTTAACTAAATATTATAAATTTCCTCTCTTGATTTATTCATCAGGAGACCAAAATAATAATACGTTGCTCAGATTTTGAGTTTAATAAGAGTACAGTGAGGCGAAGGTGCTTTTTACTGTTAAATCAAATTATAACTATTGATTTGAACATAGGTTTTATACATATTAACTGTAATACTGCATGTAGAAATGCGATACTTTTCGGAAAAATAAATCTGCATTGTCTGCATCTACGATCAAGTCATTCGCATTCTGGTTTCTCAACCCTGAGATAACAGTTTAGATTCCCCGATTGGAAGAATCTAAGTTAACTGCTCGTACAATTCTTGATATTCCTGCTAAATGTAAACAGAAAGTGTTAAATCCGCTGCAGGTCCTGCATGAGCTATTCTTCTGATAAAGGAGGATATACAGTTCATCTTGTTCCTGCTCCTCTTTTAGCTATTCTTAACATGCTAGCCTCGGATGCCAGAGGTCAAGGATTCAGATCCGATGGAGTGCGAGGGCTGTTTCAATTACCCGTAAACATTCTTGACATGGCTTCCTTTGAAGGCAATAAAGCTGATGGCCCGATTTCGTTGTTTTAACTAATCTTCGTTATGCACTTGTATTACGTTCATTTATGGATAGAATGCAAGAATACAGTAAACTAAAACGACAGTGTAATATTTTAAATGTGGGCCACTATGTTCTGGCTTTGAAACTCGTATGTTTTACATAATTACAAAGAAAAAGGAAAAATCGGATTTGCGCAGAGGCGGTTCTTCCTTGATGCGTTTGAATCGCCGAATCACCTACTTGTTCTTGAATATTTTTTGTTTGTTTATGGTTTATGTTTGCGCCGATCCTCATCAGAGGTAAAGGAGCAAACTTAAACTATTAAACAGGGAAAGAGGTAGATAATGAGGTCCCGAGGGAGAAAATTAGGAAGGTATGCGCCAATACCAAACACTAGGTGAAGTAGTGCCCCTTTCAGAAATGCCTAACTAAATATTTGTGGATCTGTTCTAAGAATTATTTATTTTACATTATCATGACATACAGGCTGATATCAATATATCTCTTTATCCCTTCCTTAACCAGGAGTTTAGTCCCTCGGATATTAAATTCCCAACAGTACAAATTTATGAGAACAGGTGCCAGGCCAGAAACCAGAAACATATTTATAAAATATTATACCACTCACCACATGCCGCCGGAGCCCACTTACGTCGAACTAACTCTAGGGTGCCTAGCTAGTCATGAGCAAAGCTCGACTCAAAGCACCAGCAAGCGCCTAAAAAGGGAACCCGGCGACACCCCCCCTCGAGATCCCGGTCGGCAAAGTAGCGAGCGGTCGGCTCATGTTCTGGCATGTAATTTTCCTTTATAAAAGTTCTCTAAGTTATATTTTGTAATGGGAACGCTCTTTTAGCACTCGTGTGTCGATAATGCAGCTAACTTACTTCCCGACTAGTGGTTCGTTATTTAAAGGCCAAGGTGGTTACCATGGCCACGGATTCGATTCATAGAAGCCGTATATTCCGCACCAACTCGTGTTGCCAACACAATACATGACTTTCTTCCTACTTTTTCGTTTATTTGAAAAGAAATTTGTTGGTAGAAATGGTAACCCGCTTGAAGTGAGCCCCGCGTGTCATGTGCTACTGTTTATTATCAGTTTGTGTCCTGTGTAAAAACGTAATTTTTTATGTGAACAGTGATTATAGTGTAGTATGTGAAGTGTTTAATTTTTAAAATTTAAGGAATTTACAATGAATCCAACACACGAATTGGTGTGTTCCATTCTTGAAACACCTTTTTCTTTATGAAAAAAGATGACAAACGTGACGTGGCAAATGTCAGTAGGCCAACAGCAGTGCTATGTTTAGAAAAACTTTGCGGCGGCATCTTCAAAATACACCAGGACATTTAAGACTGGTTGGATGAGGAACATAATTATGTCGGATTGAAGAAACTGGGAAATCACACTAAAAAAAAAATTGCAGACGCTCTTCGGGAAAGCTTACTTCTATATATTGTAAAATGCAATGAGAACGTTAAGCTTAACAGGCTTTTCATGCAATATTTCATTAGGGAAGTAGACAAAAAATGACATTTCGTGGACATAACTAAAGCGAGGACTCTTTGAATAAAGGTAATTTTAAAGAACTTTTGGATTCATATACAGAGGGAAGACCCATCGAAATTCAAAACCGCTATTGCATATGTTGTAGAGCAAAAGTTTGTATAAATGTTCCTTCTTTTCAGACCGATTTATTTTGTTGGATACCTGAGTACAATGGCACCTAATTGCATAATTTTGGATTTGTAGGTCATTTGTAAATACTGTCAATGACTTTAAATTATCCAGGCTCCAATTCGAACACGTTTTTGATCTAACGTGAGCAAAGCGGCACCCAACGCGCGCACAGCTTTCTCATGTCTAAATGTTGATTTAATATGTGACAAACACATTATTTTGACATGTTCATAGCCTCTGCCATCTCTCTCACTTTAATTCGGCGGTCGTCTAGTGCCATTTAGTGAACATTGGTGATTCGTTCGTCTCCCAAGCTCTTACGGCTACGTTTAAATTCATCTGCCCAAAATTTCATTGTGGTAAATGATGGTGCAGAGTCCATGTGCACAGAATCCAACTGATCTTTGATTTGTGTAGGCGTTTAGTGACAGCTCGATACTCGATTTTGTCTATTTTCATAAAAACACTCGCATCAACTCACTCAAACGACTGTTACATAACAACTGAGCGTCCAAATTAGCTGAAACCTTGGTGAGTAACTGTCAACGGATGAACAAGAGCTTTTATTTACGAGTGGTGCCATCTTCATGTTGAGGTCGGAAACTTTTCAGACCACCTTCGTAATTTAAGCTGTTATAATGAATGTAAACAACAACTGGTAGTATAAATCAGTAATGAGAAAGAGAGAATTATCGAAAAGTTAACGCCTCGGAATTAAATTTGTTTCCTGACTGCCAACAACAATTGTGCGTTATGATGCCATGTGGCAGTTGGAAAGGATTAAATACTTGATCCGTGCAGTAAGTGCTTTATGAGTGGATGCCGTAATTAACATTACCTATGTGCATGTTTGGTTTAATGAATGGAATATTCATTGCTCATTTTAAGCTGCGGATTATGCATATTTGAGATTAGTACAGAAATGCAACACTCTATAATGAAAAGAAAATTACATCTAGGGGCGTGAAACTAATTACAGGTTTGCAATTACCAGTTCAAATTAATTGCTTCGTGTTTCCCTTCACAACAATTAAACCAGCAATTGTAGGTGCTTATTCTTCTGCTTACATTCATAAAATTTCTACGAGCTTTCTTGGATATGCTCACGTGAAACTGGTTTCAATGCAGCATATTGCAAGCTGTGACATATCTGAGGTGGTTAGAGGTAGAATTATTTACTATACAAAGGAATGCCCATCGTCCAAAAATAATGAACAAAGAGATCCCTGGATTACTGTACGCGGATGATTTAACGGTAGGAGCAATTTCTGTAATAGGTCTCAAAAATTAGTAGAGCCAATTATAGGTTTTGCGCTGACTGGGGATTAAAAGAGAGGAGTGGTACATAGGAGATTAAAAGGTAGAAGTGGTAAAGGAGTATGACTATTTAGGTGTAAGGATGTGTAGCAGTGGAGGGTGGAGCGCACAAGCCAGAAAAGTGATAACTAACGGCAGGGCGGCAATGGCAGGGGTAAGAATATGTTAACATAAGCTGGAGATGCCAGTTAGAGGGTTAGAAAGAATGTATGAAGCGGTCGTTGAAGCCAGAACAATGTACTCAGTGGAGGTATGGGGTACATCAGAAATAGGAGCACAATTTGACCAGATGTATGGACTGTTTTGTAAAGAACTACCACCATCGGCACCAAAAGAAGTGGCATTACTAGAGCTGAGTAATACAAAACGGAGGAGAATAATAATAGAGAGAATACTGAAGTTCTGGTATAAGTGTATTAAAGGGTAGAAAGGGGAATTATTGAATCTGTGCATGAAGCAACAGAAAAGTATTAAGAACACTAACAATTACTGGTCGGAAGTGCAAAGAACGGTATCAAAGATAGGTATGGGAGATTTGTGGAGAGCAGAGGAGTCAAATCATAGCGGTTTTTGTAAGGAAGTGAGAAACAGAGGACAAGACAGAGATAGGCAGGGAATTGGGGATTGCATTACGAGGGGATTCGCTACGTAGGCCACCATGTTGGGTCTATTGTTCCTATGCCCCCAAGTGGGGGCATCCCCAGGAGGATGCCACGACAGTACAGAGGGCAGGGCCCCTACAGTTTACTTGGAAAGAGACCTCCCCCGACAGGCCAGGACAACGAACTCGCTCTCCCACAGCGGGATGGCAACGAGCCCAGCAGTCGAGCCATAATGGATCAGGTAGGTCGGTCACGGAATCGAACCCGGACCTCCAGAATGCGGGCCACAGACGAAACCGCCTGAGCCACCTCTCTTGGTTAGAGAGACAGGAGATATGGGAAAGTATAGAAGAAAAGAAAACTTTGAAATTTTATAAGCAATTAAAGACACAATGTGGTAGGGAAAAGTATATTGTCACCTAATTATCGTAAGGCACGGCCAGCTAGCAGCTGGGTGGGCGACCGGAGGCATTCAGACAACGCCTACCCATTTATCTTGTAGCACTACGAGGGGATGGTTGGAAAAACATCACTGGCCATCTCTTTCCCCTCCCCCATTGACGGCTGGAACCTTCAGGATGATTCACTGAACCGCGAAACTACTAGGCACTGCGATCTGCGTATATAAGGGATGAAGTGGACAGTTCAGTTCAGTTCTTGACAAGTAGCCGTGAGGAGCGCCGAGTGAGTGAACGGCCCGGAAGACTGTACGCGTATCAGAGGAGTTGTACGTAATTGTGAGTGTAGAGTGGACCTGTGACAGACGAACTGTCGAATTGTAATTGTGTGCGCTACGTAATTCTGTGTAATAGGCAAGTGTTCCAACTGTAATTCGGTGTAAATAAAGAACATTTTGAGTTTGTGCAATTGGCCTTTTAATTTAACGAACCCACAAAGTCACAATATAGATCAATGTGACAAAATTGGAAGAGAAGGCATAGCATGGATGAGAGTAGGACTAATATATCTATAACAGTTGACAAGTAATGAGGTAGGCATATGTAAATTTTGTGGAGATGAACAGAGCACTGTTCATTACCTGATAGAATGTAAGGAGTTTACAAATTTCAGGAGAAAAATATGGGTTAAGAAGTGGTACAGTGTGAGCAAAGAGGTAGTGGCCTTACGCATGTTAACGGGGATGAGTGAAAAGAAAAATAGATGCATAGGAGAGTTCTTATATAGGTTAAGAGAAAAGTGGATTAGGGTAAAAGAAGCGAAGGTCAAGAAGAAATGGCACCAAGCTGCTCAGGCAAACCAAAAGCTTATGACCAGGGAACCTGAAACAGCAAGTAAATCTTGGGTCAGCAATTTTATGTATTTGTATAGGATGAGTACTATTGTGCATGTACTATTCAAAAATACTATACAGAGATCTCGTGAATAGAAACTTTCAGATTCACTAAACCCAAAAGAAAATATATTTGAAAAATGGTATTTGTGTGATAAAGTAACGGATAAGTGTCGATGTTTTAAATATGAAACATGAAAGTAATCTCCAATCTCAACTACCTTAAACCAATTTGCATAGAAGTTTTTCGTTATTTCTGGCGTGCTCAAAAGAGGCTGTGTCGATTTATATTAAAATATCACAGTTGTACCGTAGCGCAAGAAAAGTCCTTCCATAGATAAATTGTTAAATTCCTAAAATTTGTAACGTCCAGTGGCGGGCTTCAGGTAGGGAGCTCACAGTTTGGCAAGAGCTTTGGCATTAGAACTGAAAATTCAAAATTCTAACCATGGCCTTCTTCATGCTACTTTAAACAACAAGGTACTGCAAGAGTCTAAGCTCTATGTGGCTGCGAGGAATGTGCTCAAGTTTACTTTGAATAAGAATGACATTAGAGAGGGGAGTGCTAACGGCTAGATAGACAATGGTGTTTCAGTTTTTTTAATGAATGCATAAAACTAAACAGTGCAAATAAATGTCAAAACCACAGTAACTGGCGCTGTTAGTGCCATGTAGTATAGCACTATTTGAGGGTGACCTTTTTACTATAGTATATGTAATCTATATAACTAGACACGATTCCGTCCGTACGTCTGTTCCCCGCCCCCCCCCCCCCCTATATTCAGCTTCTGTTTTCTCGACTTTATTACTTTTTTCTCGGGCGATGGACTTCCAGAAGGGGACTAAATTTCCTTTCCTCATTTCTTCGTTACAATTAACGCCACGTTTTTGCAAGAAATTCACCATCTCTTTCTTGGTAGATTATTTGGGCACGTTTCAGAAAAGATTAAACGTCCAAAATTATAATTAAAGTAGGTGGGATGTGTAGAATAAACATTTCTTTCAACCACTTCAACCACTTTGGTGGTTTGGTGGTCATAGTAATCTCCACTGGTGCTTCCTGCCGTATAGAGCAGTTTCCCTACATTCACAAACCCCTTCTTCCCTCCAGCATGAATCGTAAAACAATGAACCGAGTGTCTGCTTTGTATCTTTCGGCAACTTCAAAAATCTCATCATCTGTCAAAACCTCTTCTCAGGTTACTGTCCAACCAAATTTCAACTAAATAAATGTCTCCACCAGATTTCCGCAAAACTTTAATATGTATACAATATACTCATGCCCCGTAGAATTTTGGGTTTCTCAATTAAAATCTTCTGTTTGCTTCCACATTTTTTTCCACTTGAATCCCATTAATTTTTAAGTCTCTTGTCAAAGATATTGTGACCCAAGGAAAATGTATACTTTGCTTGAAGTTTCATTGCACCGCCACTGATGTTCATCTAAGGAACATTAACAATAACACTATCAAGTGATAATTTCTGTTTATTGAAGCTTTGCCACACGTCACTCATCTCCCCTCAAACACAAAGAACGGAATCCCTACCAAATGTACGTTTCAAGTGTAAGTTCTCAGAGACATTCGTTTTATTTATACTTGTGCAATTTAAAAGTTATTTTATTATTCATAGTGATGTCATATTTTATTAAAAATCCTCACAAAATAGTTTACAACAGTGAGTGCAACATACTTAAATTCATTTTTATTCCTGACTACACCGATATATGCTTTATAGGGAATTTCTAATATTTGCCCTAGAAATTTTGGCATATTAGCACACCGATTTTAACAAACATTTCCGGGTCATGTAACCTCTCTAAAACGGAAGGCGATCGTTCCGGTATATATTTTCCGTTTACACAGGTTTGCGTCTTACAAAGAGTTGTGTTTGAATACAAAGACATTACGAAATAGTCGCACAGGTTTACAATGGAGAAATAATATAGAATGAAGTGCAAATAAAATAGAATGATATATACGAAGGGGCGTCATAAAGTTTTAACTACCGGGAGTTTTATGCTAGAGTGATGAAAATTTTTCAGTGTCATTATTGATCCCTCAGGACATAATGTTGGTAGTTTCAGTGATTTGAGTTCTTTTGTTTTTTACAGAGAGTTCCAGAAGTGACTGAGACGTAAGATGGAGAAAATTGAGGCTTGTAGTGTGATCAAGTTCCTGAATTTGAAGGGCAAAGCTGTCCGGGAAATCCATGATGAGATGATGGCTGTTTATAGAAATGATTGCCCATTGTATGACATTATTATGAGGTGGAAAAGGAATTTTTCAAACTGGTCACATGTCCCTGACAGATGAGCCAAGAGCTGGTAGACCGTCAATGACAGACGATACTGTCACAGTGAAGTAAGTGGAGTGTTTAATACAGGAAGACAGACGAGCAACCATCCAAATGATCATGAATGAGACACATCTTAGTTATGGTAGTGTGTGGGAAGTTATTCATGACGAACTGCACATGTGCTGCATGGTGAGTTCCACGTTTGCTAACCCCTTTCCAAAAGCAAACACGGCGTGACCTTTCAAGACAGATGTTGATGCTGTTGGAACAGGATGAAGATGATTTTTTTTATCGTCTGGTAACCATTGAAGAATCCTGGATCTATCAGTATAATCCAGAGACGAAAACCATGAACATGAATGGAAACATGCCGATTTTCTCCTCCCAAAAGGTGCAAAAGTCAGTTGGGAAGGTCATGCTTTCAGTTTTCTGGGACTGTCATGGAGTCATACTTACAGATTATCTTGCCAAGGGTCACGTCATCACTGTCAGATACTACTGCAATCTTATGGACAAGTTACGAGCATCTCTGATTA
This sequence comes from Mantis religiosa, assembly GCA_030765055.1. Lineage (NCBI taxonomy): Eukaryota > Metazoa > Arthropoda > Insecta > Mantodea > Mantidae > Mantis > Mantis religiosa. The sequence continues at coordinate 116,447,829 of CM060959.1, forward strand.
AGAATCGTCGCGGTATGCTCTCCAAAGTTGTTCGTCTTCTAGCTGACAATGCATCAGCTAATTCATCTTAAGTTGCGGTTGACAGAACAAGGGATGCTTGTGTGTAGTGTTTAACGCCCATTTTTACTACATACGGCACCGCAGGTGGTGACACTGATGGTATATGAGATGAAGATGGAGCACCGGTGGAATGAGATGACGGGGGAAACCGGAGGTGCCGGAGAAAACCCGTCCCAGTGCCGTATTGTCCACCACAAATCTCACTTTGCGGTCGCATTGGGATCGAACCCGGGCCGCCTTGGTGAGAGTCCAGCGGTCTAACCACTGAACCACGGCGCGGCCGACAAAACAAGGGAATGTGCCTTTGAGACCTTACATCATCCGCCTTATTCGCCCGATCTCACACCAAGTGGCTTTTTCTTATTTCCGGAAATGAAGAATCCGTTGAGAATTGACAACACAGATGACGTCATTAATGAAGTAGAAGAGTAGTTTAAAGGTAATTCTGCAGACTTCTACAATCAAGGTATTCGGAAGGTCAAGGAACCCTGGGGAAAATGTCTAAATCTGGATGGTGACTACGTAGAGAGGAACTAACAGGCACATATCAACACAAACTCTTTATAAGATTTTTTAAATGGTGATAATTAAAACTTTACGATACCCCATTGTATTATATACTATACTTTCAACTTAGTACAATAATTGTATTTATCGCCTAGTTTCTCTGTCTGTTTTCAATTTTCCCTTTCCAATCTGCAAATCTTTAGAGATTTAACTGTCTCTTAGACCTAGTATATTCTCCTATTTGCCATTGTATCGGGAATGAACAAACATTTATCCTATTTAGGATGAAGTGGATAGAAGAATAAGCCTTTTTAAGAATATTTATAAAAGCGTGAGTAGAATTTTGAGTAATACGTTAGTCAAGTGAAATTTCAACAGCATCAGAGAGGAAATAAATAAAACAGAGTATGCGAAACTTCAACTCCAATATTCTCCGGTATCTGATCCAGGCAATGGGAAGGTGAAATCAGATATACCTGGCAGAAGGGGTACAGATATCATCTTAACGTAAGAGGAATTTCGATGGGTACACCGACAACTTTTATGAGCGCTTTGCTTCCCTCTTTTATAGATCTGTAGATAATCGCAAAGGGCAAGGTCGCACTGCGAGTATTTTCCAAAGCCGGTCTGCACTACGAGAGTTGCATATTATTAAACGATTAAAGTTGGCAAAATACTGTGACTTAATGGGTTCGTAGAATTAAAAGTCCAATTTACCGAAATTCTAAATGTTCTTTATTTCCGTAGAAATACACTGTTCAATCCTCACATAACAATATTACATCACATATACAACACAATCTTCCAAGGTCGATGTCAATAACAAACAACGTTCAGCTCTCGTTATAACATCAACAACACTTTACAGCTATTTACTCTCCTGTTTTACAACTAACTTTAGGCGAGTCGTCACTTCCTTAAATACCTCATTCATAATTCGAGACTTATGGAAGTTTCTCTAACATGTCACTAGATGAAACTAGACTGTTCAAGAATGTAATTATATCTGTCGGCAAAGTCTTTTATTTCCGGCGCTATGTTTATCTGCTTATGCAAGCTCTTTACCTACACGAAACATTATCCGTCTGTTAATTATCTGCACTATTTTTATTTGCCGGCTCTTTGTTTCCACACTGACGGCTTATCAGTTCCTTTGTGCAAACAAGCCGCGCGATCGTAGATAACGGCTCGCGACAATACAACTTGTTGTTGTTGTAATTTACGTCCTCCAACGTTAAGTCATATCGGACGATGAATGAAATGGGTGAAATGATGCTCAAATGAGTCCGGGTTCCATGAAGCTTAGAGTTACCTGACATTCGTCTATCAGGATAAGGGAAAACCCCGGAAGAATTCTTATCCTAACCGAGATTCGAACTCGGGACCTCTTGAACATGAGGCAGACACGCTACCATCTACGCTACCGATGCGGGCTAATTCTTGTTTGTGCAGGCAAATAAAATGCTGATGTAAAATGAAATGTGTAGTGTTTAACGCCCGCTTTTACTACATACGGCACCGCAGGCGGTGACACTGATGATACATGAGATGAAGACGGAGCACCGGTGGAATGAGATGGCGGGAGAAACCGGAGGCCCCGGAGAAAACCCGCCCGAGCGCCGTGTTATCCACCACAAATCTCACTTTGCGGTCGCCTGGGATCGAACCCGGGCCGCCTTGGTGAGAGCCAAGTGGTCTAACCACTGAGCCACGGCGTGGCCAAATGCTGATGTAATTGTGCCTTTAATTGTATATGTATTCTTGCATAATACTCTGCCATTTTGTACTGTAAATTCTGTACAGCTTTACCCCCCCCCCCAAAAAAAAAGAGGTAACTCCTGAACTCTTTGGAATAGATAAGTAAATTTAATCCTTCTTGAAATTGGTACAAACTACTGTGACGGTTATTTTGGTTTCGGAACCGACAGTTGAAAAATGTTTTAAATATGTGGTATCAAAATTGATATGGACATGTTAAAAGGAGTAAAAAAGGAAATTGTTAAATTGATGCAAATAATCATTTCTTCCACGCTAGCCGTGTGTAGGCTAAGGTTTGAATGAGTAGAGTCAGACTGAAAAATTCAATGCCATAGCTGGGATTTGAACCACGGATCTCCCGGTCTCCGTGCGGTTGCTCTAAACCACTGAGCTACCATGGCCAACATGCCGACATGATATTAAATTCTCCAACTGACTCGTATGTTTCCCGGTAGACCACTAGGAGTTCTAATATGCTATGAGACACGCACCTTTTGTGGTGACTTACTATGCTGTAAGTACTTAAGTCCCAGGTTTCATAGTTAAACCACTACGTTATTCAGGTACATTGATATAAATAATAATTTCTTTCACACTAGCCGTGTGTAGACTAAGGTTTGAATGAGTAGAGTCAGAATGAAAAATTCAATGCCAACGCCAGGATTTAAACCACGGATCTTCCGCTCTCCGTGCGGTTGCTCTAAACCACTGAGCTACTATGGCCAGCATGCCGACATAACATTAAATTCTCCAACTGACTCGTATGTTTCCCGGTAGACCACCAGGGGTTCTCATATGCTGTGAGCAGAGGCAAGATTTTGTGGTGACAATTATTTATAAAATTCGCATTAATAGTTTTATTTGGTGGTGTTTTGTGGTTTTTTAAACCATAAATTCGCATTAATTTCGCTCGAAATTAAGTTAATTTATTTAAGTAATTATTAAATGATAGTGATTATTTTTTCCATAAATTTACCTAAAATACAAACATAGTGGTTTAACTATGAAGCCTGGGACTGAAGTACTTACAGCATAGTAAGTCGCCACAAAAGGTTCGTGTCTCATATCATATGAGAACTCAGAGTGGTCTACCGGGAAATATACGAGTCAGCTGGACAATTTAATGTCATGTCGGCATGTTGGCCAAAGTAGCTGAGTGGTTTAGAGCAGCGGCACGGAGAGCGGGAGATCCGTGGTTCAAATTCCGGCTATGGCATTCAATTTTTCAGTCTGGCTCCATTCATTCAAAGGAAAGTGTTAAAATTCAGTAGGTCATGAGATGGCGCAACATGTAAGTGATATGATGTGAATGTTTTATGATTGGTAGTTTTAAAAATGAGACTATGTAATGTGTGACGTGGACCAGTAAAAATTACGTGTGATTGGTAGTGATGGCAACGAGAAAATGAAAAATCAATAATTTTGGGAAAACAGCTAACAAAGAAAGCATCTTTTGATGGAGGAACGGTATGGTGAACAGACCGCGTCGAAACCTTGTAAAAGAGTTTGTTTTTTGTTTTTGCATTTACGTCCTTCAACGTTAAGTCATATCGGACGATGAATGGAATGGGTGAAATGATGCTCAAATGAGCCCAGGGTCCATAGAACTTAGAGTTACCCGACATTCGTTTATCAGGATCCCGGGATAACCTTATCCAGGTAACTCACCCTGACTGGGATTGGAACTCGGGACCTCTTGAACGTGAGGCAGACACGCTACCATCTACGCTACCGAGGCGGGCAGAACCTTGTAAAAGAGTTAATATCAGTTTTCTGTTAGTTGTAATCAAGGTATACAGTAATATTGTCAAGTTTTCTACGAAAAATTGTATAAATAATACAAATTAAATTGAACATCTTGATATTTTTAAAATAAAAAGAAGTTATTGATATCGAAGTTTACTTAGAAAATTGATCCTTTCACTCGCGACCACGTTTGAAAGTTCAAGATTTCTCATAGCTCAGATTGAAGCTGATCAGGAGAGTTAGCAACTGCGGCTTCTTCATAGTCTTCCCGGGGGGTTGAGTACAACCCACAACCCCAGTGACAACGCGAGAGGACATCAGGTGAGAATAATCCCTTTACTTTTCTCAGAAACTACTGCAGATAACTATTAAATTAAACGTTTGATGATTGTTATTATTGAACTCTTACTTAGTCATATTCATTTGACTAAGAACAGGCTACGAAACGAATTGTTTTAACTGCACATAACTGCTTATGCAGATTTTAGGAGGTGCGTTCAAATTGTAACACCCCCTATTTTTTTGTTCAGGACTGGGACCAGATAGGAACTTCTGTACTTCTTTTTAAATACACCTGGACTCTTTCTAAATGTGTGACAGAGATGGCAGCACTGTACGGCGCATAAAATTCTAGTGGCAGCAACTGTTTTTGATACTTAAAATGGCGACGTTTTCATTGCAAGAAAGGCGTGTTATCATTCGTTTTCTCCATTT